>CAWUFW010025105.1:0-49692 GCA_963921515.1 Calotriton arnoldi | reverse complement strand
ATGACCCCCTTAGATACTTAACTGCTTGCTTTATAATAATTGCTTTAAACAATGACCTAGCAAATCTTATCCTCTCAAGATAAGTAAAATGAACCCTTCATCAATCACTGAAAAGAAACAGAATACATGTAGAGCACCTGACAGCTTGTAGGCATATCTCTACCATCTGGTCATTTCAGAATTGTGCTCTTTAAACTAATTGCATCTGATAAATGTATAGTCCCCAAGATAGTGCTTTACACTGGTAAAATTGAGTCGACCTTTTGCAAACTGAAAATTTGATTTATCCATGGATTTGGGGAACCTGACACATTTTGATAATTTATTTGTTAACCCAAAAATAACCAGAAAATAAGCCAAAAATATCCACTAATCTTACCTGTTCAGGAATCAATGTTAAAGGAGAAGCTAGAGTTAATCCTCAGCTTTAGATCTTCTAAGCTTAAAAAATATATAAAACCATGCATGAAAATCCAATCCCAGTAGACCACTTGCTATGTCTTTTCACCCCTCAATGTATTAAAATCTATACTATGGGTAAAATAAAGAACCCAGGGGCATATTAGCAAGACCCACGTTAAAATTATCGCCGTTTTAGCGGCAGGAAACTGCCGCTAAAACGGCGATAATGAGCTTGCTAATATACGTTATAGAATTCCAATAGAAGCCCAGGTTAGATGTCCTGCACATCTGACCTGGGCTTCTATTGGAATTCTATAACGCATATTAGCAAGTCCATTATCGCCGCTTTAGCAGCAGTTTCCTGACGCTAAACGGCGATAATTTTATCGCCGGGCTTGCTAATATGCCCCCAGATCTCTGGAAAGTTACTGAACCGCAAAATACTGCCCATACAACCAAAATGATAGATTGATATAAATCAATCATGACTGAAGTGGTAAACAAACTTGCACTGCCTACAATAAAAACGATAAAACAACGATTCTGCACACTGCTCTCTAAAGAATTACAGGTAGAAAATGTAAAGAGGAATAGTTTGACCATGTCGCATAAACCTCCTAGGATACAGCTTACAATTATACAATTCAAACCCAACATTTACAAAAAAGCTGTATTTGAGGCCAAGGCATTCTTCGTCAAGTCAAATATCCATACTGTTAAAAAAAATTCCCTAAGAAACTTTTCAAAATTGTTGAAAAACAATGGTATCAGAGACTCCAAGAAACTAGAAAGAGATTTTCAAGCTTCTCACATGACAAAATGATAAAAATGGAACACTCTTTCTCCACCAACAAATTAGTGAAATGTGCTGACGCCTTAAAATGTAATCCTACTATGATCTGATCATCATTCCAGGAGGTTTGAGTGACACAACTTTTCACATCCAAGGCCACACTCACATTTCTCAGACTAGCGAAAGATATTAGAAAGATATTAGAACATACCTCATCACATGCTTAATAAATGTGCTCAATTCCCCTTGATTCAGGGAACTGTCTTGAATGAGTTAAAAAAAAAACTAGACCAATCACTCCACTACTCATAAAGCTAGCAGTAGACCCAGAAGATATGTGCGACTTCCAGTTGGCATCACATTTTCCTTTCTTAGCCTAAGTGTGGAGAGTTGTGTCACAAAGCAATTACATCGCTTCATAAAAGACAGTAACCGTCCGGCTTCAGGTCCAGCTGCAGCACACAGTCTGCTATCTTACAAATACTAGATAATGCACAGATCATCCTGGACAAATGTAAATCCTGTCTAAATATTCTTCTTGACCTGTCAACTAGGTCAAAAATGTCACTCTTCTTAAAGTCATGTAAGAACAATCCCAGCAAATAAGACTGACAAACTTCCTTTCAAGACCTTTCCTACTTGTCTAGGAGTTCCACAATTAATTGTGCTCTCCCCATCGCTCTGCAGTTTGTGCATGGAGCGCTTCAGCTCTCTCTTGACTGATTAGAATATTTCTTTTCACCTCTACTCTGATGTCACCCCAAGAAATTCACCTCACCAGATGATATTAGAGGGTTTCACACCTTAAAAATGCATTCAATTCAAATAGAGAACAGTACAACACATTTACAAAAATTCGTTTTACAGTACAATAAGGTAAGTACAATGAGGTATGTTGCAATCCATTGCATTTACAACTCATTTGAGGGTGTAAGGATGGGTTATTGGTGAGTGGTGTGTAAGGATACTAAGGGGATTTTAGAGTTCAGGGATTGGTGGTCTATAGGAGTAGTAAGGGGTATTAGGTTTCAGGGATGTATGGGCTATAGGGGTAGTAAGGGGTTTTTAGGCTTCAGGGATGGGTAACATAAAGGAGTAGTAAGGAGTTTTATTTTTGAGGGATGGATGTGGTAAAGGGGTAGCAAGGGGGTTTTAAGTTCCAGTCATAGGTGGGCTAAAAGGATAGTAAGGTAGTTTTAGGTTTCAGGGATGGGTAGGGTAAAGAGGTAGTAAGGGTTTGTACATTTCAGGGAATGGTGGTGAATAAGGATAGTAAGGGTTTTTAGGTTTCAGAGATGGGTGGGGTATAGGGATAGTAGTTGTTTTTTAGGTTTGAGTGATGGGTGGGCAACAGTGCTAGTATGATGATTTTAGGTATCAGGAATGGGTGGGGTTTAGTGGTAGTATGGGGTTTTTAGGTTTCAGGGATGAGTGGGATATAGGGGTAGTAAGGGTTTTTTTAGCTTTGAGGGATGGATGACAAAAATAGGTGGTAGGAGTTTTTAGGATTCAAGGATGGGTGGGGTAAAGGTGTAATGAGAGGTTTTTAGGTTTCAGGAATGGGTGGGTTATATGAGTACTCAGGCAGTAATGTTTTTTAGGTGTCAGGGATGGGTGGGATAAAGAGGTAGTAAGTTTTTTTCAGGTTTATGGGATGGGTAGTTTATAGGAGTATTAAGGCCACACGTTTTAATTGTCAGGGTTAAGTGGGGTAAAGGGTATTACAGAGTTTTTACGTTTGAGGGATGGGTGGGGTGAGAGGCTAGTGAGATTTGTTTAGATTTCAAGGATGGGTGAGGTGTATGCGTAGTTAGGGTTGTTAGGTTTCAGAGGTAAATGGGGTGTAGTATAGAGAAACTTTGGGGCATATTCACAAGGAGCTATCGCCGAATTAACGGCACTTTATCGCAGCCAAAGTCGTGATAAATTTACCCCCCCATTCACAAGCCGGTGTTAACAGCCCACAGCACCAGTTTACCCGCGATAGCATTTGCAAAAAACATCGCCACAGAGGACCCTCGCAAATATCACTAATGAGATGCAGAGTAGGCGTTCCCGGGACTAAAGCCGAGACAACAGCACACCTCAACAGTCACAACGACCAGCCACATCCGCGATAAAAACACAAAACAGGCGATAAGGCTGCTCTGACCTGGTGTAAACTCGGACGGCAGCCAGCACCACAAAAGGGAGCACAGCCCAGGGCCATTTTCGAAGGGCAACAGATGCCATGGAGCCACACATCATGCGGCCTGGACACCCAAGAGGGCCACAACACCCACCGCCACCACCCCAGGACCACCCCTCCCTGGCACCCCCCCTCCGACCAAAGACATGCCACATCAGCCACACCTAAACATGTACAAAATATTCCGCCTGATGCCGCACAATCACAACTGCTGACAAGGATGTGTCATCACAGAAAGGACCAGCACACATTCACTTTCGAAGCAACAAATGAAACTTTATTAAAATGAACAACGAAATGAAATGAAGACACATGGCCGCTCCCCTCCGGACAATACGTAGGTCACAGCCTGTAAGACAAAAAACATGATGAGAAGGTGTGTCCTGCGCACATCAGAGGACAGAGAGAGAGCGAAGGAGAGAGAGAGGAAGAGAGGGAGAGAGAGAGAGAAGAGGAGAGAGAGAGGAAGAGAGAGGGAGAGAGAGAGAGGAAGAGAGGGAGAGAGAGAGCGGAAGAGAGGGAGAGAGAGAGAAAGAGAGGGAGAGAGAGAGGAAGAGAGGGAGAGAGAGAGAGAGAGAAGAGGAGAGAGAGAGAAGAGGAGAGAGAGAGGAAGAGAGGGAGGGAGAGAGAGAGAGGAAGAGAGGGAGAGAGAGAGAGAAGAGGAGAGAGAGAGGAAGAGAGGGAGAGAGAGAGAGAGTGCCGCCCCTGCGCACCCAGGCCACACTGCTCACCTGCTGCCACCGGTGTGTCTCCAACCACGTGCCGGTATGTAGGGCAGTTCACAAGGTCACACATCTGATTCAGAGCCGTCAGCTGAAATAGAGCCCAGATACATGACTGGCACAGTACACACACTTGCACAAGACAACATCGCCTGCCCGCCCATGCACACCCAGGCAGAGGCACCCCAACTTCTCCCGCCGCCCATCGGAGCATGCCCACCCATGCACACCCAGGCCTCAATGCTCACCTTCCGCCACCAGCGCGTAGACAAGAGGTCCCACCAGGTGCCGCTGCAAGCCACAAGCCCGGGGCCCGCGGACATGGCACCCTCCACATCATGCAGCCCCGCTCCGCAGGCCACCAGGTCTCACGTTTGGTGCTGGGTCTTGATTACTCCATGGCAGAGGACATACCAGTGCACCCGGCACCATCGCAGGCTGCACACCCGCTCAGCCCAATGGGTGCCATCAACTCTGGCATCCCGGAAGTGACGCCATGGGGCAGTAGGCCCGTGCTGCCCACTGGCTCTGGCCTACACTGCGGTCCAGCAGGGCACACAAAACCTGAGCTGTCCAGACCGCCGGGACGGGGCATCATTGCAGGCTGCACACCCGCTCAGCAGCTCAAGGTGCCAATGACTCAGTGCACCCAAAGTCACCGTCCCGTGGCGGGGTGCCTGTGCCGTCCGCAAGGCCTCTGGTGCAACTAACCCTGTACAACCCCAGTCTGCACCACGTGGTGGTAGGCCCGTGCCGTACTCCAGGCCTCGGATGCCACTAACCCTGTGCAACCCCAGGCTGCACCACGTGGTGGTAGGCCCGTGCCGTACTCAAGGCCTCGGATGCCACTAACCCTGTGCGCAGCAACTCATGGGCCCTATATGAGTGCGAACCGTGGGGCGTCCGTCATCCAGTCACCACTGGAAGAGGGGAATGTGACGTCGTCTGACCCTTATGTTGGCGGAGTCACATGGCCTGTGACGCCTGTGCCGGATGGGTGTGGTGTGTGTGATAACCTGCCCTCAGGGAGTGGCTGTGACATGCTGACGACTAGACCAGTGACCCGCACACCACCAGCAAGTACGGCTGCGATGGGTAGCAATGAGGGCCCCCCTCGGGGCGTAAGCGGAGTGGACTGGCCTGCCGTACGCCGGACCAGCGCAGGGCCTGCAATAATGACTCGTGGGGTCTGGGCGTGGTTCAGTCCATGTCCGGACAAGGAAGTGACTGATGCATGTGTCCCTGCTGCAGTGTTCATGGAACCCGCTACACAAGATGCAATGTCACACCCCCTTACTGGCATCCCACAGGATGAACATCATTAATCAATCAATCAATCAATGAATGAATTTGTAGAGCGCACTACTTACCCGCGAGGGTCTCAAGGCGCTGGGGGAAAAAAAGGGGGGGTGCCGCTACTGGTCCAACAGCCAGGTCTTGAGTAGCCTCCTGAAGGTCAGTAGGTCTTGGGTCTGTCATAGGCTGAGTGGGAGGGTGTTCCAGGTCTTGGCGGCGAGGTGGGAGAAGGATCTGCTGCCGGTGGTTGTTCTTCGAATGCGAGGGATGGTGGCGAGGGAGAGGTCGGCGGAGCAGAGCTGGTGGTTGGGGACGTAGAAGAAGAGTCGTCTGTTGAGGTAGGCTGGGCCGGTCTTGTGGAGTGCCTTGTGAGCGTGGATGAGGAGTTTGAAGGAGATTCTCCTGTCAACGGGGAGCCAGTGCAGGTTCCTCAGGTGGGGGTGATGTGGCTGTGGCGTGGTACGTCGAGGATCAGGCGTGCGGAGGCGTTTTGTATGCGTTGCAGTCGCTTGATGAGCTTGGCCGGGGCTCCCGCGTAGAGGGCGTTCCCATAGTCGAGTCTGCTACTGACGAGGGCCTGGGTGACTGTTCTTCTTGTAGCTGTCGGGATCCACCTGTAGATCTTGCGAAGCATGCAAAGGGTGCTGAAGCAGGAGGAGGAGACCACGTTGACTTGTTTGGCCATGGAGAGCGTTGAGTCGAGGATGACTCCCAGGTTGCGTGCGTGGTCGGTGGGTGTCGGGGCTGCCCCCAGTGTCGTTGGCCACCAGGAGTCGTCCCAGGCTGAGGGGTTGGAGCCGAGGATGAGGACCTCCGTCTTTTCCGGTTCAGCTTTAGTCGGCTGTTCTTCATCCAGTCGGATGACATCGGCGTCGGCGACATCATTGACGCAAGGGAAGGCACTGTCTCCACATTCATCCACACATCCACACAGGAATGACATAAGACATTACACAGCAGTGCGTCACTGGATGTTTATTTGCACATCCAGTGCAGTCATGCAGCTGGAGCGGTACATGGCAATGCCGAGCACACCACACAATATGGGCCCGTGGAGGGCCAGCCAGTGTCCATCCCGGGATGACCTGTACTGCGGAAGAGGAAGGGTACAGTCCGCAGTCTGTCCGCCGTGTCATTGGTCATCAAACAGCATGTGGCAGTCCATGTCGCTGTCCAAGGTGAGTACATCGGAGTGTGTCGGGGGTCAGTGGTAGGTCTTGAGGCCAAGTGCGGCACCAAGCAGAAACAGGCAAGGTGGCAGTAATGGATGCTAGTGCCTGGTCCTCCTGACCACAGTCCCATCCACGTCCTCATCCCCGGGTGTGTGCCCTGCCCCACCTGTGGGTGTTGCAGTGCCGGCTACAGCACTGTGTGCCACTGACTCATCAGGGGCCGGAGGAGGATTGTCGGCCGCACTGTGTGGCAGTGACACATCAGGTGCCGGAGTGGATACGCCTGCCGCACTGGGAGACACTGACACACCAGGGGGCGGAGATGTGGATGGTGTGGGGCAGCAGCATTCATCATCGCCACGCCTTGTGGCAGCAATGCCATGACGAGGACATGCAGGGCACGGTAGATCCCAGCTACATTTCGCTGATGTGCAGCGGCGGCTGCCATCCTTTCCGCCTCCATCCGCACCATGTCCTCCATGAGCCTCCGCATGTGTGCCAGCTCAAGGCTGGCATCGCTGGGCCCACTGTGAGCGGACAGGTATTCTTCCCTCCGTGTCATGACTCCAGAGATGTCAGTCAGGGCTCGCTGGAGACCATGGGGCAGACATAGACACCCAAGGATGGCGTCCAGTTTGTTAGCCATGAGCTCGAACCCCACCCGCACCTCCTCGGCCGTCTTCCTCTGGCCCTCCAGCACACGGTGTTGAAATGCCATTTGTTGTTCCTGGGAGTCTTGGGAGGGTGCCGGGGCTGTGGGTGCCTCTTGCTGGGTGGTTTGGGTGGTGGGTGGGGTCTCATGGATGAAGCTGGGCTGCCCTGATCCTGGAGGTGAGTTGCAGACGTGGTCAATGAGGTCTTGGATGGTTTGGATGTCGATGCTGGTGTTGTCCTCCTCCTCGTCATCAGTGAATAGTGGATGTGACTGCTCTGCAGAAGGTGTTGAAGATGCCCCTGCGATGTGAAGGGGAGATGGTGTATTACAATGTGTCCACATGTATGTAGCCGCATGGTACAGGTTGACATTCAGACAGCATGGCATTGTACATTGTGACAGTCTGTGGGTCTGGGCGAGGACCCAGAGTGATTGTGGGTGTGCACTGTGCCCTGCTTGCTTGTGCATGTGTGCCATTGTGGCCATCTCTCCCCGTCCCCCCAGTACCTGGTGGTCACTCACCCTGTTGCGGTTGTGTTGTGTCCTGTCGAGCAGTGTCCGGTCCCCCGACTCCGGCCACAATCTCCACACTGATGACTGTCGACACCAGCTCCTCCATGTCATTCAGCTCCAGCTGTGGCGCTGGGCCCCCACCTCCGGTCTGCGTTGCTGCCTTCAGGTTGGCGGAGAGTTTATCCTTGGTCTTCCACTTGATGTCATTCCATCGCCTCTTGACCTCGTCCATTGTCCGCTTGTGCTCTCCGACGGCATTCACCTTGTCGACGATGCCCCGCCATATTCCATTTTTGGTGCCCAATGACACGTTGGAGGTGACGAAGAGTTGTTGATGGTGTTCCATCACCTCCGTGACTATGATCCGGTTCGCCTGCGGACTGAACTTGGTCTTCCTGGTCTTTTTATCCTTGCCCTTCCCTGTCCCAGAGGTCCCATGCTGGTCGTCCGGGGTGCTTATGGGGTTGCGCACGTCCTCTGCGCCTGCTCCGGCTGCCTCCATGGTGCTTGTGTGTTGGTCAGTTTGTGTGTGGGTTTTTTTTCCTGCTTTTATGGAGGTTTCTGACGCCTGCCAGGTGTGTGTTGCAGGCCTGGTGCTGCTTGTCGCTGGTTTCCTCATCGCGCTTTGGCCCATCGCATGTTTTTGGTGTTGTGGTTTGTGTTTTTATCTCCATCGTGGTGGTTGTATCGCAGACTTTGTCCGCGGTTTCGACAGGCTATCGCATGGTACCGCTTTGTTGTTGAATTCCACTTTGACACAGGGTTATTTTCCCGTGATGGGCTGTCGTTATTGAAAGTTGCGTTACGCTACTCTTGCGGTAGTTATCACACGTTCTTGTTTATATACCCCTTTGTATATACATATTTATATACATATATAAATATATCTATATATGTGTGTATAGATCTATGCAGATATAGCATGTGTGTGTTATTCATGTGAATAAATGCGTTGTAAGTGTGTTGTGGTATTCATTGCAGTGATTAATGACATTGAAGTGAATGTGAATGTGTTGTAACTGTAATTGTGGTAGTGAATGCATGATAAGTGTACTTTACTGTGTTTGAACTTGTGCTAGTAACCTATATTCTATTGCAGCCCTGGCTAACTTCCTAAATATCCTCCAATCCTACATGTCACATCATGACCTTATACGGAACCTTCTGAAGATGGCATTCCTCCTTATTTTTCCCCCTAAATGCTCTACTCCAGTTCAAGCCTTGCTAGTTTTAAAAAACCTCCTGGGTTGCAATCCTTCTGCTGAGGAAAACACTTTAAGATTAACGCGCAAAAAAAAACCTCAATATGCACACCCGCTTCAAAGCACTAATGAATGGAGTGCACTGCAAAATAAGACTCCTATGAGAAATTATGTCATCTTTCCCAGGAGATGACTTCAAAACTCGTGGTGTCAGTACTAGACTTCTCTAGGCTCGATTATGGCATCCTAAAAGCAAACTTTGGTGTTTAATAGCAACCCTCAACAACACAGCCTATCTGATATCTGGCACCAGAAAATGTGTCCATATTGCTCCAAGTCTATTTCTACTCACTTGCTTCCCATACAGATCAGAAGCTTTTTCAAATTGGCTTGCATTTTCCATACCACTTACTATGAGGATTCTCCTAAATATCTTCCAAGCCAACTCACCATCTCAAGCGGCTCGGGAACATTCCAAAGCACAAACTCCCTCCTCCTGGAAATACCAGTATTCAATAAAGCAAATACTTTAAATCAAGCTTTCTCAAAGGGTGGACCCAGAACCTGTAACTCCATTCCCTGACTATTTAGGGCAATTCCTTCATACACCACGTTCAAGAGAGAACTCAAAATCCTGCTCTCCCAACACTACTTCTATTGGGGAAGGTATGTATGATCTTCTCGGTTCTTGAATGTTGGATGTCAGCAAAAAATATTGATGTTAAACTATAGTGTTATTCCGAGAATGTGAATATTTAAGTTCTGCCCCCATTGCACCACAACTCATGGAATTCTTACACTGAGCCAATTAACAGATGTGTCTTGGCGTTCACAAAGTAGGAATACCTTCTGAATGCTATTATTCATAAAGTGTGTTGACTACTTGTTATGAACTTTTACCAAAGCTCTGTATTTATTTAAACATTCAACATCTTGCAGAGCACTCAGATAATCTGGTGGGTCAGGTTCATGCTGGACAGATATACAAATAAATAAATAAAAACAATTGTCTGCAAACATTAACCATTTTTGTTTAGTATAATTAAGACACACTCTAATTTCTGATTGATAATGTTCTGTGATTCTTTTTTTTGTTTTGTTTAAAAAGATTTATTTGAAAATGTAGAACAGTTGCAGAATTGCAGATAAAAAAAGGAGCAGAACAACGAGATATAGGGGTCGATTCCGATCTCGGCCGGTAGGGCTCCGAATCGGACTCGGCATTACCGGATCCGATTCGGAGCCCTGATTCCCGACCGAGTCCGGGCGAGCGAGTACGATGCGAACGTACGCGAAATCGCCGACCGACTCGTTCGCGGGACCCAATTGATCCGACCGACTCGCACGGACACGACTCGCACCGCGCAATGGAGACGTTCCCCGGCCGGGTAAGTACGATGCGCGCCGCGAGCAGTCCGACCGACTCGCGCCGTCCGGCTCGAAAGAGCAGTCGGAGCCGCACTTTGGGGGTCCGTGTCGGACCCCCTGTACGCCTAGCCGCGCAAGTCGCACACAGGGGGGACCCATGGGTCCCCCCTACCTGTGCGTGTACGGCGTGACCCGCTTCGACGCGTACCCGCTATAGGGGGCGCCCTTGTTCACCTCGCACCCATTGAGTCAATGGGAGCCCGCGTACGCGTTGTACAACCGGCTCCCATTGACTTCAATGGGAGTCCGACCGAATCAAGTCCGATAGCATGCGAACGCATCGTACTCGTTCGGTCGGACTGCCAGGGTCCGATTCGGTCGGAAATCTCTCCGGGTCCGGCTCGGTCGGAGAGATTTCCTGCCCGAATCGGAATCGGCCCCATAATCGTGAAATAGTCCATAGAGATATAAGGAAAAAATAAATGCGAAATACAATACATTAAAGTCAGCTCAATAAAGTAAAACATATCTCAAAGTATATGCACAGGAATGAATTCCACAATTTATAACAAGTAGCATTTTATATATCTTTCTAATTTCAATGATCACTTAGTGGTACATGGCATAAGGAAGGGTTCGATTGTGGGATTCAATAGACCATAAAAGCTGGTTTACGTGGAGCAATATTGGAATCTTTGAGAAAGCAAGCCAAGGGATCACTGACAGAATATCGACCACCACAATATCGACTTACACAAATATCGGGACATAAATATCGTTGTCAAAAATATCGACCTCCTATCTTTATAATGGTAAGTACAAAAATATTGAGAAAAAAAATATCGTTGTAAAAAATATCGACGTACAAAATATCATTTTTTTATATGTATAAAAAATATTGTAAAATGAATTAAATAATAAATGTAACTCTAAAAAAATTATTTAGATTTATTTCTAAATTTTAACAATTATAAGTAATTAGAAGGCCCATTACGATACCGGGCGTGAAAAAATCCGCCAGGCATGAAAGCGGCAAAAATCCGCCCGCACACACCGTCAGAACACCGACCACGCCATTACGAATACACAAACCGAAAACCGCCATCGGCGGAAAAACCACACAAGATACCGCCCGCCCTCGTCCGAGTCGGAGTCAAACCGCCCGCCACGGACGGAAACACGCACGACAACACAAAACCGCCCGCCCTCACGGCCGACACACCGCACGTGAAATTACGATCGCACCGCCATGAGCGCGGGTAAACCACAAATATACCGCCCGCCAGCGCAAACAACGCCGATGAGAATTGACACGGCAGAAGCCATGGCGCCCACGTCCCTGCACAGAAACCATCCGCTGACAAAAACAATCGCACACAACATGGCCAACAAGTCCACACAGCAAGGCACGCACAAATACACAAGCACAGTACACATCCCGAAAACACCCCCCTGGACAAACAAAAAATACAAAGGCCAGAACACCAGACACAACACACCTGAAAACAACAGACCATGAGGACACACCCACATAGGTAAGTACAAAAGCAGCACTCCCACAGACCACAACCCCTTGCAACATTGCAAACTAGAGAGGAGAGGAGAGGACACAGTGACACAGCAAGGACAGCAGCACACCACAGAAACGCACACATCACAACCACCACCACCACCAAACACCGGCACCACAAACCCCCTGCACATTACACAACACACACCGCACCAGCACCACAAACACCATGGCACCACAAAGAATGCCCAAGTTCACGCCCATTGAGCTGACGGTCATGGTCGACGAGATTATCAAGGTGCACCCACAAATCTATGGGAACCTGGTCCAGCACACACCATTAGCCACCAGAAACAGAATGTGGAACCGGATCGTAGACCAGGTCAATGCAGTCGGGACCCTGCCCAGGAACAGAGTTGAAATCAACAAACGGTGGAATGACGTCAAGAGCCTGGTCAAGAAGAAGGAGAGCAAGAACAGAGAGCTGGCTGCCGTCACTGGCGGAGGGAATCCCGCGCTCTTCAAGACCTTCAAAGCGTGGGAGGAGAAGGTGCGAGTCATTATACATCCGGAGATCCTCGCCGGAGTAGCAGGGGGAGTGGAGGCTGGTAAGTACAAACTAATGTATACCAGCACACCGCTATGTACTCACATGCACTACCACCATGCCACAGCTCCCAGGGACAAACACCCCCATGTCCAGCACACAATACACAACACATCACACACACATGCAACAGACACCACCACACACAGCCCAAACCTAACAACTGTAAGATACGTGGGGGCATGTGTACACTCAGCCAGCCACGTAACCACCAACAGGTCCCCAAGTATGCCAGAAGCGCCACAACGAGCACCCACCACACCCATGTGTCCGCCATAGCTGCACTAACCGACAAGTAACAGGTAAGTGGCAGGAACACAAAGTGCAGTGGGTGGGAGGGTGGACAGCTCAAGTACAACACACACCAGGCCCCTAGTCCCACAGCACAGCAAGGAGGAGCATCCCCCACACCCCACACCCACGTGTCAGCCACCGCAGTGCACACCGACAGCCGAAAGGTAGACATCACGGTCCACAACAATCGGTGTCAGTGGGTGTCCAGCCATCACCACGACCCACAACACCGCCCCCACCCCCACAGACCTGCAACATGGAGCACCCCCCGCTTAGAACCATGTGGCATCCAGTACAGTGCACGCACGAACAACCTGCAGGTGGGAAACTGGACAGGGCTGGATTACTGGAGGCATGAGGACCGTAACACGACCAACACATGGGACATGTTACGTAGCAGACGAACACACAGCACCGCCCACTGTCACGAACGAGTGAACAATGTGCACACGGACATGAACCACAGACTCACACCCCACATGACCCATCACAGACACAGCAACACCCAAGGAGCCACGTCTGCATGCACAAGCCACACTGTATATAGTACCACACGGCAGCCACTATGCAACCCATCACACACAACCGAAACACCATTGAAGTCCTGCACATGTAGCCCCTACTGCCTGTCAACCACACAGCCCACAACTACGCCTATGTAAGACAAACAACACTAGACGCAACAGAGCGGAACAACATAAATCCACACGAACACCACTGAACCCATCAAACACACAGACACACCATGCACATACAACATACCATCCATCCCATCCGTCAGCCCCAGTCTCATGAAAGGCATGTCATCCGCACAGCTGCCACACATACAGCAGTCACGCTAAGATACACCCCCCCCGAGCACTGCAGTGATGCACATGGCACAGGGCAGCACGCACACCAAGGAGATGGGACAACTGCAATACGTCGGGTGGCACACAACCATCACACACTCATAACGATGCGTCCAATGCCATGTCCAGTAATCACAACAGACAGCAAATATGCAGGGTATGTCAGGCATGCACACACCTCAGACCATGCACTGTCATGCTGCCACAACACATGTCACGTTCGGCACCCATGGCTCACAGCATGTAGCCCAAAAGCATATTCCATCCCAAATGCGTTTCTGGGACATGACCCCCATGTTGCCATATGCGTTCCTAAGCGTTCCATTTGCACCCCAAAAGCATATTCCATCCCAAATGCGTTCCTGGGGCATGACCCCCATGTTGTCAAATGCGTTCCTAAGCGTTCCATATGCACCCCAAAAGCAAAGTACAAACCAGACCCAGGATGGGCCTGGAGCCCGCATACACCAGAGTCACAATAAGTAGGAGCACAGCAACACACCCATCGGCATAGCCAATCCGTCCCATGCCACATGTGCACAGCACACAGTCCCATTGCCAAGCACACACAACAACAGATTGTACAGCCACACACCCGCCTCCGGGACACACGTGCACGAGAGTGCACGAACGGAGAATGTCAGACAACCAATACAGACTTCGCCAGGTGCAACACAATAACAAATCTCATTCTCTCCACAGGTGACGAACTGCTGGATGCTGGGGATGGAGACAGCAGCCAGCACAGCCAGCCTACAAGCCCCCAACGAGGACACACGGATGTGGAGGATCTGTCCTCCTCTTCGGACACGGACCCATCTAGTGTGGCAGGGCCCAGCCGCTCCCCAGGACCCCTCCTACCCACCAACCCATCATCCAGGGCTGCTGAACATTCCCAGCCCCCTGCTGCCACTGTCGTTGCGGCCACACCCACGGTCATTGCGGCCACACCCACGGGCATAGCGGCCACACCCACGGTCATTGCGGCCACACCCACGGTCATTGCGGCCACTACCACTGCCGCAACCGCCACCACATCTTCGCTGGCCCCAGCCCCAGCGCAGGTGGTGGCCCGGACGACTGGATCCACCCTGGGATCCAGGGCGAGGACCGTGGTGAGCAATGTGGCTAGTGGGCAGGCCGGTGGCAGCAGGACTGGTAGGAGGAGCAGGGTCAGGGAAACGCCAGCCTCCCCTGGGAGCCATGCCCTGCCTCAAATGGCCAGAGTCCTTGGGGCCTATGAAGAGGCCCAAGGACAATGGGCCAGGTCAGCTACAGACACGCATGAGGTGCTGGGGGTGCTGAGGTCCATGGACGCCCGTATGGGCCAACTCGTGGACCTCATGGGCCAGCTGGTGGTGGCGGTGAGGTCACAGCCAGGGACAGCAGCTCCCCCTCCGCCACCACCTGCCGGGGCGCAGGGTCGAGCAGCAGTGTCCAGTTCCCCTGCGTCCACAGCCAGTGAGCACACCTCAACCACCAGCATGTCGCAAGCAGGCACCCCCTCGCAAGCGTGGAAGGGGCCGTCCGAAGTGGAAACAGATCTCCCGGGAGGACTTCGCACGCTCCAGACGCAAGTGAGGCAGCCAGCCAGCCTTCCTTGACCACCCACTGCATTGACTTGGACTACGATCCCACTCCACACAGCCATCTGGATGGCATGTGTGTGTTGGACTATGGACATAGAACCAGTGGGTACACCCTGAGCATCACGCAGCCATGACCGACAGCTCATTGTCACTGCACGCACCACTTTTGTCATCACCTTACACACAATCACATGTCACAGTTTGAAATAAATGCACCTCTTCCACAAACTGCTGTCTCTGCCCTGTGTTTTAATTGTACGGAATACAACGGCCACCTTGAGCGGAACGGCACCTGATGCGTGGCATGGCAATGGAACCGGAGGGCCTGTAGGGACCTAGGGGTGGGAGACAGAACAGGAGCACATTCAATGAGTGTGTCACACACCCATCACACAGTACATGTCAACAACTACAAGCAATGTACACACATCGCACAGAGCAATAGGGCACAATGCCACAGCCACCATCAGTGGCATACTAACCTGGGCATGGAGCATTGACACACAGCACGCAGTGAACAAAAGGCCACCCTGACACAGCACACACACACCTGCACAAATACAGACACATCAGCCGTCGTACATGGACACTCACCGTTAAGTGAAGTAGCGGGCGATGAGCTGCTGGCGCACATTCCCAGCTTCCTCCTCTCCGCTGTCCCCCTCACTCGAGCTGTCCTGGTCTGCGGCCTGGGGCCCTGGTTGATCTCCGTCATCCACAATGAGGGGGATCTGCTTCCGAATGGCCAGATTGTGCAGCATGCAGCACGCCACCACTATCTGGCACACCTTCTGTGGGGAGTACGCCAGCGCACCCCCGGTGCGGTCCAGGCACCTGAACCTGGACTTGAGGAGGCCAAAGGTACGCTCGACCACACGTCTGGTCCTCCCATGTGCCTCATTGTAGCGATCGTCTGCTGGGGTGCGAGGATTCCTCAATGGACTGAGCAGCCATGCCCCATTCGGGTACGCAGAGTCACCTGGGTGTGAGGGACACAGAGAACCGTTGCTATTCCAACTGGACAGGGGACAGCATCGCACAACCAGCACGCTACACCACTCCACATACTCACCGACAATACAGCCACGATCCTGTTGCAGATTGGACATCAGTCGTGGCAAGATGCTGTTGCGCATTACGTGTGCGTCATGGGCCGAGCCTGGGAACTTTGCACACACGTGGGTTATCACCATGTCCGCAAGGCACACCACTTGCACATTCAGGGAGTGCGTGTGCTTCCTGTTGCGGTACAGGTGCTCAGTGGCCTGTGGTGGAACAAGGCCAACATGTGTGCAATCAATGGCACCAACGACGTGTGGGATCCTGCCAAGGGCATAGAATGCACCCTTCACTGCCGCCAATTCACGAGCCCTGGGGAATCTGATGTACCTGTTTCGGTACAGCATCATGGCTGCCAGTACATCCCTCAGCACCTTGCTGAACATGGGCTGGGACATCCCTCCTCCACTGCCCACTGTGTGCTGGAATGACCCAGTGGCGAAGAAATGCATGGCGGCCATCACCTTAGCCGTGGGGGTGAATGCTGTCGGATACACCCTGCGGGGACGGAGATGGGGTTCCAACATGGCACACAGTCGATGCAGGGTTGGCCTGTCCAGCCGAAACTTCCTTATGACCTCAGTATCCTCCATGTCCGCCAGCAATTGGTATGGGCGGTCAATGTTCGGTCTCCGCCTAGGGAAGATGGCAGTGGACACATGTCAGAGCAACACAACACATAGCAATTTCGCATTCACATCACTGACATGACTGAGCAAGCACATGAGTCACAGCCCAGCTGTCAAGCAGGGACGGCACGGCCACAATACACTTACACAGGTCTCCCACCAATGGCAATGGCTAGTGATGCAAACCACTGCCATGATCATGCACATGGGGATCTAGGCCCCAATGACTTGCGGGGCGTGCTGATGGGGACTGACTGCATATTCGTCAAGCGGCAATGCCACGGCAACATGAATGTCTGCTGAGCATGACACTGCTTCCGAGGCTGGATGAGTATGGCACACGACGATGACGATGTGGGCACAGGCTGAGCGGCCAAAACAAGTGGGACCTGTGGCACGAGGGGATATGAGACAGTAGTAGGTGTCAGCACTGCACCCTATGTACAGCACTGTACGGATCACACCTCCCGAAACATTGACAGGTGTCCACATTGACAGCCCCATGCCAAGACGGCTGTGTGCTTGCAGTCACATGTCACAGGTGAGAGGTTACATTGCATGTGCCAGGTGGCAGACGTACATAGTGGGAGCTATCATGTGTGTGCATGTGTCTCCTGTTCAGGATCCACCAGATGGGCGCTGACTCTGTACTGACCATTGGACACAGCATGTTCCGTGGAAGGCTTGTGTGTGTGGGATGGTGGCACTGGATGTGCCTCCGTTGGGTGGGGGGCCATGCACAGGGCGGGTACGTCGACGATTGCGCATTGTTGGTCACGGTGGGTGCACCCACTAAGATGTGTTGCCCTGTGTACAATTCCTATGTCCGCATGATGATGGACTGTAGATGTGGGCAGACTACACATTGGTCGATGTGCTGTCCATGTGCATGTGCCTTCACACCAGGCACAGCTGCCCCTGCACATGTGACCCCTGCTGGACTCGCTGCTGGGTCTGTGGAGCTGATGCACCTTCTGTGCGTGGGGCGGACAGCTCACCTCACTTCCCTCATTGCGCATGTCATGACTTTGCCGCAGGTGACATGGATCATGGAGGGCCCACATGTACGCGTGGGTAGGCTACACATGTTTGTTCACTGGTCGCCACCCCCAGTCAGTGTTTTGAATGGGAAGGTTGTTGTGCTGGTGGTATATTCGATGTGGCGGATGGGCGGGCCTAGGTGCGGGCTTACATTCCGGACATGGGGGGTAGTTGGATTGGCGACTAGTTGCAGTACACACGGGACACGTCTCTTCCTTTCCACATCTGGGTCATCCCTTGTACTCACTGACAGTGATACAGTCATCTTCGCCCCAGCCCTCATGTCCTCCCCTCGCTCCCCCAATATGCATGTGCACCTGCGAGGCTAGCGCTTGCACAGGCAGCCCCAAGCTCGCACCAGAGAGGGCAAGGAGTGTATGTGTGGGTCCAGTTGCACGAGTGGGCTGTCTCAGGGTATGATGTGTGGCGGGACGCCGTCCACCTGCGTGGTGCCCCAAATGGAGACCCGGCCTGCATGGACTATGCATCACAGTCTTCGCCTTCCGGATCCGCCACCTGCGACACCCAGTGGCAGTGGCTGCCCTTGCGGCCAGGCCGCGTCCGTCTGTGACTGATGGCCCACACATTCACTCTTTGGCCTCTCTGGGGAGGGCTCGGGGGTGGTGGCGCACGCGCTTGCACTTAGTCGCAATGGCATGTGGCGTGGTTGGTATAATGGGCAATGGATGGGATGGTGCGAGCCACCTCCCATGACGTCAGTGCTGCTCGTGCTGAGGTGCGTCCCCCTACACTTCCATTTGACTTGTGCCATGCTACACGTTGAGGTTCTATTGCCTGCGTGATATGACCAGGAGGAGCGCGAGGAGACCTCTCACACACCATGCTCCACTGCCATCCCGTGCCCTGTATCGCCTGTGCGGATTGACTATGTTGGGGTTACACCTGGTCGACTGGGGCTGTGTGTGCCTTGTCAAGGGGCATGGCGGGCGCACAACAGGATCCAGCTAGTCCACGGAGGGTGGGCTGAAGTGTGCGCCTGGTTCCGCATTGTTCGTGTGCCCGGCTGCTGTGCACACACGTGTTCACTTCCCCCCCCCCGACAGGTGTCCTCTCACAATGCCCAGGGAAGCGGTGGTGTACTGTTCATGACCCCTCCCAACACGGCGTGCTCCAACTTGGCATGTGCGCATCTACCCGTCGCACCCACCAACCTGAGCACTGCGTCCATACGACTTCACACGACACATGTGTGTCTTCCACAGTAGTGCTACTCATTTGCGTTGACATCCAATACCAGTGGACTACATGGTCATGTCACGACTGCCGTGTACTTCACATACTCTCATCCTCTCTCATTCGTACTTGTGAAATGAGTCAGGGGAGACAGTTTTGGTTTCAAACATTATATTGAGTCTTCTGTCCTCTGTAATGCAGTATAGTGGACACTACTGGCAGCGGAATACATGTTGAGGATATACTGAGCATGATTACAAATGGGATAGGGTGTAGGGTTACATGTGATTAGCTGTTGCATGTGGGATGTGGGCTTCAGAGTTACATCTGCTTGGCCAAGGCTGTGCTAATGTACATTTACGTATAGCTGCGGAGCTGCGGACTTTGACACAGACGGTATACAAGTAGCCTACCAGACCGCTTGGCATCATGGGCACAGTCCATCTCAGTTCCATGTGACAGGTTTGCTGCGGTTGTTCCTCATGCACGCGTGCATGTGAGATGACATCAGGGCATGTGCTTGCGTGCATGCAGCGGCGTGCCACTTGTTGTTGCAATGTGGTGGTTACTGGACATGTCACAGTCACTGGGGTCGTGTTGTTGTTGTTTGCACTTGTCGTCCGTGCAAAGGTCCTGGTATGGGATTCCCGGGGCGGGGGTGGGAGGGGTGCAGCACCCACAGACTCCAGGCGACCTATTCATGTCCACTGAGCGGTGTGTGTGTCCATGGGTGCTGGATCCATGTCGTGTCCTGGTTGTTCGTGCAGTTCCGTCCATGTGGGTGCGATACACAGACCCCATGCCACTGCCTCCCACGATGCATGCGGTGTTCCTGGATGTGATGGGGAACAGTGTGCATGTCCCGGTCATATCCGATGTCATGGCGATGTCGTTGATGGTGTGGTAATTGTTGCCGGTCGTTTGGTATGGCTGTTG
The DNA here is from genome assembly GCA_963921515.1 of Calotriton arnoldi. Taxonomy (NCBI): domain Eukaryota; kingdom Metazoa; phylum Chordata; class Amphibia; order Caudata; family Salamandridae; genus Calotriton; species Calotriton arnoldi. The sequence continues at coordinate 29,671 of CAWUFW010025105.1, read as the reverse complement.
TGGTGGTGACTGGCCAGTCCGTGCGGAAGCTAAGCATGGGTGCGGGGTTGGACATCATAGGTCAATCGGGGAACCTGCGTTGGGGTCCGACGAATTTACAGGTTGTCAGGTATGCGATGCCGTCCAGCAGGGCTTCCATGTCATTGGTGGTGTTTATGTTTGCCAGCCAATGTAGCGGATGGTGGCTGTCAAGGTGTTGTTCGTAAGTTGTCCCTTGGAGGACCATGATGGGGCATGCTGGGTGACATTCGATGTAGCTGTGCTCGATGATCCGTCGTGTGGAGGCACAGTGGTCCCATTTCAGTGCGGGTGCGATGTTGGCCACATACGCTATGCCCCCATAGGCAGAGCAGGCCCTGTCGTGTGCGTCCAGAGGGAGGAATAGTGCTAGCAGGTCCGCCTTTAGACATGCCGGGTTGGAGAGACACATCTCCACGGGATGCTGGTAGGGACACCTCCGACAGTAGAAGACGGGTATGACGCAGCTGAACAATGTGATGCGGTAAGTCAGTCGGTAACTTACGTTCAGCAGGGACAGGAGTTCGCATCCCAATATATGTATCAGGTTGGTTTTGTACAGCTTGACCTGTCCGGCGTAGTTGGGTAGGTGTGTTGCGGTTGCCATTTTGCAGCGGTGCGTTGTGGTGGCGTGCTCCGGCTGTGTGTGCAGTCTGCAATGTGCACGCTCCGAGGTTGCTGTGAGCTCTGTGTAGTCGTAGGGAGACAGGACTTGTGTTCTGTTGGCTTGTGCGGAGGACACGGGCCCTCATCCCACATGCTTCTCAGACAGTTCAAGGTCAGTGATGTGTGACTCCTTCCAATTAACTTGCATGGGGCCGACATGGGGGAGTGTTTTCTTTATTCTTTCCCGTCCGTTGTGTTCTTCTGTGATATGCGCTATCTGCCCTGTGGTCGGTCTCCTCTGCATGCCTGTGTTGGTCTTTTATTGGACAATGGCTGTATTCACTGGCTTCTTTCGTAGGGCTGTGGTTTCGGAGTTGGAATGGAAGGTCATTCTGTGCTGTCTGCTCTCCCTTGTGTGGGCGGCAGGCTGCCTTTCCGCTCTGCGTTGGGCCTTGTGTGTGAGTGTTATTCTTGGGCCACCTGTTGTCGGTCCCCGGGCTCTTTGGTGTTCCGTTTTGTATGTCTTGTTCATATGTGCAGGGTGGTATGGGTGTTTCAGTGTGGTACTGGCGTTCCTCTTCCCGAAGGAGCCCTGCTTCTCCTAGTTGGTGTTGCCGCCGCTGTGTGCTTCGCCATGTTTGTTGCACTGGGGTGTGTCCTGCTGTTGCGTGACTTCACTGACATGTGTGCGTCGGTTGTGTGACGTTGGGTGTTGTCCGTGAATTGGGCGTTGGGGACATGTCTGTGGCAGGCCTGTCACGTGTCATGTGCGTTCGGGTGGGGCTGGTGTGTGTGCTGCTTGGTTGTGTCCCTGTGTCTGTGTGCGACGCATGCATGGCGCTGCGGTTGGCCTCTGCGTTGTGCGCATGTGTGGCAGCGTCATCGCCGCTTTGGGGCCGTGACGGGGTGGTTGGTTCCTAGTCCCAGGTGGTGTGTACACATGTGTTACGAGATGTTACAATTTGGCCTGTGTGTCATATGTGGATGCTATGGTAGATGTGTCGTGTACACGCGGGGGTGGGGGGTTGTCCTTTTTTTCCACCCTTGCACTGTGTGCGCTGTTTGCGTGCACTTGTTGTATGTGTGCCTACCTGCGTCTTCGCGGTACGTTGCGTCCTTGGTGGTGCATCGGATAGAGCATAGGGAAGGCCTGCAGTGCTGGATTCATGCTCGGGGGTGCCGCTTCTTCGGTGTCCGTGCTCGGCGTTCGTGTTACCGCTTCGGTTTGACGTACGGTGTCTCTTAGCCGTGGGTTCAGTTTGTGTGCGGCATCGTAATTTGTTTCGTCGGACGGTGTGTGTCAATTGTGCTGCGCCGCTACGTGTACGGGCGCACTTTGATGGCGGACGGTGTCGCTGGCTTGCCGGCTGTGTTTGGCTGACTTTTCGCATCGTAATCGGGTGGGCGTGTGGACTGCTGCGTGCAGGCGGTGACTGGTGGTTTTTGCATCCGCCAGCACGGCGGTAGTGCTTCCGCCCGACATCCTAATGGGCCCCTAGTTTATTTAAAAACAAATTAACATACATATATAAAATGTAATATATATATTTACTTAAAAACAATTAATAAATAATTGTATTTAATTTTAAAATGTTATAAATATATTAAAAACTATAAATAAATATATATACATAGACCTGTAACATAAAAATTAATAATAAAAAATTATATTATAAATTTAAATATTAAAATATTTAATATTTTTTAAACCTACATTTTACACTACATTGAGTGCAACAGTAGAGAAAGTATTGGATAGCGGATAGGTAAAAATTACTATTCCCACTCCAGCGAGTGCAACAGTAGGGAAAGTGTTGAATAGCGAAGGGTTAAGATTTACTATTCCAACTCCAGCGTGTGCAACAGTAGGGAAAGTGTTGGATAGCGGAGAGGTAAAAATTTGTATTCCCACTCCAGTGAATGCAATAGTAGAGAAAGTGTTGGATAGCGGAGGGGAATAATTTACTATTCCCACTCAAACGAGTGCAACAGTAGGGAAAGTATTGGATAGCGGGGGGAAACAATTACTATTCCCACTCCAGCGAGTGCAACAGTAGGGAAAGTGTTGGATAGAGGAGGGGTAAAAATTACTATTCCCACTCCAACGAGTGCAACAGTAGGGAAAGTGTTGGATAGCGTAGGGGATAAAATTACTATTTCCACTCCAGCGAGTGCAACAGTAGAGAAAGTGTTGGATAGCGGAGGGGTAAAAATTACTATTCCCACTCCAACGAGTGCATCAGTAGGGAATATGTTGGATAGTGGAGGAGTAAAACTTACTGTTCCCACTCCAGCTAGTGCAACCGTAGGGAAAGTGTTGGATAGCGGAGGGGATAAAATTACTATTCCCACTCCAACGAGTGCAACAATAGGGAAAGTGTTGGCTAGCGGAGGGGAAAAAATTACTATTCCCACTCCAGTGAGTGCAACAGTAGGGAAAGTGTTGGATAGTGGAGGGGTATAAATTACTATTCCCACTCCTGTGAATGCAGCAGTAGGGAAAGTGTTGGATAGTGGAGGGGTAAAAATTACTATTCCCACTGAAGAAAATTCAAATTTAAAAACAAACAAAATATCAACTACAATACTAAAAATAATTTAAAAAAAAAAAAAAAAAAACTATATATAAAAATATAAAACATTACAAAACATATAAACATATTATAATGTTAAAAAAATCTAAAAATTACATACAAAGATAAATTTTTGAAAGTTTAAAAATAATTTACAAACAAATAAAAATGTTGTAAAAGAAATTATTTATAATCAAAAACATTAATTATTACATAAATGTAATATTTCTTTTCCTACCCTATAACACCACACAATTTACAACACACATCTAAATTTAAAAAAGTGTACCTCCATAATTAACACAATTATCAATTAAACAAATATTATTTATTAAAAAAACATTAAATCAGATAGAAAATTAATATACTAACCAAACGTTACCCCTATAGAACCAAAACACACAAACAAAATAAATAAAAACAATTACCAAAAATATTTATCAAGTAATAAATGAAAATGAATGATCAAGTATTGATTAATTAATTTAAACTAAATTACTTTCCACCCTCTACCCCAATAAACACCACAACACACACCTACAAATATTTTCACAATTTCCATAACTAATTTTACATTAATTAATTATTTCAATTAACCACAAATCATTAATTAATTTAAAAATGTACTTCCCACCATTTACCACTATAAACCCCACAACTCACACATCAAAATAATTACACAATTGCCATATTTAAATTTTAATTAATTAATTACCATTAATTAACACATAATTAATTAATTAAAAATAAATTATCTCCCACCCTATTCCCCTATAAACTCCACCACCCATTTCTAAAAACATGACACAATTAACATAATTAATTAACAATTAATTAATTAATTAATTAATAACAATTAACAAGACAATTATAAATAATTATTAATACATTAATTCCCACAATTAACACTATAAAATAAAATAAAATAAATATTTTATAAAAATATTAATAAATGTATTAAAATTAAATTACTTCCCACCCTACTCTCCTATCAACCCACAACCCGCTCCTAAAATAATGACACAATTAACATAATTACCAATTAATTAATAATAATTAACAACCAATTAAAAATAATTAATAATAAATTAATTCCCACAATTAACAGTATAAAATATTAAATAAATAAATATTAATTAATAATAAATAATAATAATTTAATTATAATAAATTACTTCCCACCCTATTCCCCTATAAACCCACAACCCGCTCCTAAAAAAATGACACTATTAACATATTTACCAATTAATTAATTAATATAAAATTAACAGCCAATTATTAATTAATTAATAATAAATTAATTCCCACAATTAACACTATAAAATCTAAATTAAATAAATACTAATAAATAAAAATTAATATTTCATTTATTATAATTAAATTACTTCCCACCCTATTCCCCTATAAACCCACAACCCGCTACAGAACTAAAACGCAAAATTTAATTAAAATAAAATTAATAACTACTAAAAATGTAACACATATATTAAAAAACAAAAGTAATACTTAGACAAATTATAGAGCACATACATTTAAAAAAACATACTTAAAATACATAACACTAACTAAAAAACGATATTTTTAACAACTATATTTTTGCAAACGATATTAATGACTTCGATATTTTTGAAAACGATATTTCTTACCTTAAACTCAATATTCATGACCACGATATTCTTGCTGTCGATATTTCTGTGTCTCGATATTAGTGCAAGTCGACATTTCCAACTCGATATTCTGTCTCTATACCCAAGACAAGTGCTTGATGTTCCATATACAGCTAAAACATGGCTGTCTCCCCAATACATTTTAGATGTTGATTCTAACCGAGTTAGGCCAGCACCAATAAGCATTTGAGGATTATTCAGTGCTCTACTAAATGCTATAATGTTATGTTAGAACTGGTGAGGGAGGGAAATCCTATTACTGGTAAGATCGCATGTATTGTGCTAAATATGTCACCAGACCATCTCTGAAACAGACTATAAGTAGCACCTGGTTGGTGGGTGGTTGGTAGATTAACAGAAAATGTCATCCAAGAAAAATATTTTGTAATAAATATTGTTTACAATAACATCGCTCCAACAGACTCAATAATAGAAAATCTGCACCCAATTGAACTCCCAATAAAGCCATACTTTTATAAACAATATTTAGGACACAATATTTATATTAGACAATAATTTTGTTATTGACATTAAGCCAGCGCCTGGAGTGAGGAGCTGTAGTCAGCATCAGCCCCCTATGGGCACCTACTCTCGCTGCCACCAGCAGTGGGGGATAGCCACAGGGGAGGTAGTGAAGACTATGGGGGCACTCTGTGTAAGCCAGATATTAAGTGCCATACAATGTGTGCTTGGGTACAAACCATGCACGTTAATGCTGTGGGCGTAGGGATTTTAACTTCTGTCAGCACAATACCCAAAACCCAATTAAAAAAACCAATAAAGATCAGAGAAATGTCAGTCTCTACCTTTTTTACTTTTTGACAAGTGTAGCCTTTTTTAAAGGTACGGTGAATCAGGGTTCCAAACTCAGAAGTGCTCAATGACTGTCTTCACAGTGTCAATGCCGTGTTTTGATCGTCGCATTGGCATTGATCCCCGCCTCTCACCTGTACTTGGCTGGTAAAATAAACACGGCTTGCCTTTTGAGCCATGGAAACATCTGAGCGTTAGATCTGAACTGGTTCACAGGCTGCATGTCGTAGATGTGTCATCTAGCTTCAAAGGGATTACCCGCATGCTTCTGTCGCACGTCTCTGAGATGCAATTGGCAGTGGTTTGCATTTATGCTTCTCAGATGTGCTTTGATGGCAGATGGCAGTGTAGAGAACGCGTCATTGCCTGTCACTCTGAAGGGTTGTCATATGGTCTTCCTCCGGGCTTTTTAAGGGTGTCATTTCGAGGTAAGTTAGCTCTCAATGTAGTTATGATAAATGTGAACAGATTTCATGTGGTGCTCTAAAATGTTATTCCTTAGGGGGTGGCTTGTTTTACACATTAGTTCAATGAACACGGACGTTATCACATCATATGAGTATTGGGAGCACTAATTTAAGACACAGAGTCGGATCATGCATATTACTGGGAAGATGTGGTCCAACAGCCTGACCTGCCGACCTAGGAGCTGGGGAACCAGGTTCGAGTCTCAGCGTCGGCTCAACACCCTGTGATTCTGGGCAAATCACTTAGGGCCAGATGTACGACCATTCCATTTTGCTAGTCACAATTTGCAACCCCATTTGGAATGGCCAGCACTCACAGGGATGGTGGCCTGCTGGGGTCAGCAGACCACCATGTCTGTGTCTGCTTTTTAACTAAAGCAGTTTTAAAAAAAAAAATGCAGACTGTTTTCCTTAAACGAAAACGGGTGCATTTAAAAAGTAAAATGAAACGTTTCTCTTTCATTTTTTAAGAGTAGGCAGTAGCAGTGGTCTGTGGGACCACTGCCTGCTCTTAAAAAGTATTTTCGCTGCCAGTCACAAAAGAGAACAGGTCCCCTGGGGACCCCTTCCCGTTTGCGAGTGGCTTACCACCTACTTGAAGTAGGTGGTAAACTGCAAGTGTTTTGTGACCGCAATTGTGGAAGCAAAACAATCGTACATAGAAATGTAACTCGCTAATAGGAAGGGACGCCCTTGGCACGCTCCTTCCTGATAGTGAGTCGCAAACCCTGTTTTGCGAGTCGGTAATAGATTACCGACTCGCAAAATAGTGTTTGTACATTGCACAGACCTATTTTGTGGTCGCAAACTGATTTCCCGTTTGCAACCTCAAAAAACGGTTATACATCTGGCCCTTAATCTCCCAGTGCCTACTAAAAATTGAATGTGACCTTGTGTAATGTAACTGGTGCTCATGTAAAGCGCTCCAATACCTTTGGGTCAGGTTTGCGCTATATATAAAACTGCAAAACAATAAATAAAAAACTCTGATTTGCTCCAGGTTAATACATGGACTTTAAACACAGCAAGCCGTAAATGATGGCAGAGATTGCCTCTCTCGGCCAGATTAGCGAACTGTGCTTTTTAGTACTACAAAAGTTAATACAAAGGGCTATTCACAAACTGCACTTTTGGTTGTAACTTACACTTTTGAGTAAGTTCCCGTCCCTGCAACGGCAGATCTCTCCAGACCTTACTGCACTTTTGCCTTCTTTGCATATTTCACTCAATTTTTAGTAGAAACATTTTAATTCCGTTACTGAGGAAGTATAAGTTCCACCAGTGCAGAGAGGACTAAGAATCTTACAACTTCCAGGGGATGGCGGTGTCTTCCACAGTGTGGGGTCCTTTCTGAAATTATCCATATGCTTGAGAAAGAGTATGCTTTGTTAACCACTGATAGCCGCCCATGTTCTTTTCAGGTCGAGATTTACCATTGTATATTAAAAGGATTTGTATAGTGCTGAAACAAGTTATATGTTTTTTAAATTTTGTATACTGTTTTATACTTAGGAAATTATCCCAGTCTGAATCGATGAATTTGCATGATAATTATCATAATGTAAGATATTATGATTGTTTTAATTCTTTTGAGCGTTTATGGATGTCTCTGACATTTGAATAAAGTTTGGCTGATGATGATGTTGAGGAGGTTTACTAATTTTTTGTATTCAGACATTGCGCTTTTGTAGTGACTTACACTTTTGTAGTAAGTCCCTACTGCCATAGTTTTCTATGGGTTGTCTGATAGAATATCAAAGTTACAAATATTGTGTGGACGGAATATTGTGTCCGAAATATTGAGGTCCAAGATATCACGAAGGTAAGTGCAAATAGGTAAGTATAGATATACTATTCTTAACTCCACACCAAGGTACCTAGAGGATATATATATATGTGTAGATCAAAAATATCATGTGGACTAAATATTGTGTCAAGAATATCGAGGACAAATATATTGTGATGGTAAGTTTCTATGGTTAAGCAACGTTTTACTATACTTAACACTACATAAATGTACCTTGATGATATCTATATGTGTATATATATATATTCACTGGAAAAACCATAGGTTTCAGGGACGTTATAGTTAGAAATTAGCATTTAAAAAACCTTAGAAATTCACTGAAAAAACCACAGGTTTCAGGGGCGTTAGAGTTAGTTGGACATTTCACTCATACAAAACCAGAGAAATTAGGTCCGTTATAGTTAGTTCAGCTAACTATAACTTGCGCCCGCAATGCACTACTGATGACGTCACATATTACATCATTCATGACATGGTCAGTGACATCACTGATGACATCATCCAGTGACTGTGTGTTTCTATAAAGTTTAAATATGTTTAATATATATGCCAAGGTGTATTGAAGAATGAGTGGGTGTATAAGTGTCTGGATGGATGATTTAGTAGGTGCATGACTGATTGTATAAGTGAGTGACTAAATGTGACTTACTGAATGCATGGGTTAATGACTGATACAGACATTCACACAGTTTAGTTTGTTAGTTGGTGTGTAAGCGGTTGCATGGGTTGGTGAGTAGCTAAATGAGGATCTATATGGGTTATTGATTGGTTGTCTGAGTATCTATGGGTGCCTGAGTGTCTGTGTGGGTGGGTGGGGGGTGTGACTCTGTGCATAAATGTGTGAGTGGATGATTCACTGGGTGTATGTGTTCAAGAGTGCATCTGTGAAGGGCTGTATGGGTGGGTGAGTGTGTGTATGGGTGTGTTGGTGAGTGAATGGATGCTCAGTGGTACCTGTGTGAGTAACTGCATATGTGAAAGGCAGTATATGTGAGTGTTGGAGTGTATAAATGACTTTGGGGTCGATTCCGATTCGGGCCGGAAAAAGCACCGACCGACTCGGAGCCGGAATTTATTCCGACCGACACGTACCTGTGGCGCCCGACACGCCAAGTACGATGCAAAGCGTGCAAAATCCGACCGACACGTACTGAACCCAAGCCGAACGACCGAGCCGCACGGAAAACAGCAATCCGGCCGGAAAAACACGCTGAATCGAACCGACCGACACGCACCCGGAACAAATCCAACCGAAACGTACACGCGAACTCCAAACCGCTAAGTACGATGCAAGGCGCGAAAATCACGACGAGTCGAACGGAGGACAAGCCGTACGACCGACACGCATACAAAACTGCGAGCCGAAGTAACACAAAACACTGCGACCGACGCGTACGCAGCATAGAAAACTGCACACACACAGCGTGAACGAAACGGAGAAGACCGTACGAGACAAATGCAGGGTCCGACTCGGTCACAAGAACGTTTCCAACATGCACAAAAAGTACTAAGGAAAAATACACAAAAAAGGCCAAACAAGCAATTACAAAGCCAATAAATACTGGGGGGTGGGGACAGAGAACAAAGACACACCCACAACTCCACCCATATAAAGGACACAAATCCCAACCATGATCCTTTGCAAATGCCATTCTACTGCCAGCACTCAACAGACAGCAACCACACACCCACAGCTCATCCCTCACACAAGCCACACACCATCAGCACACCAACAAATAGCTACCTCACATACACCCAGCAAAACACACACTCACACACCCTCACCTGCACACCAACACACACATCACTCACCATCACCACCCATCACCATGCCCCCCAAGAAGAATCACAAGTTCCTAGATTGTGAATTGGAAGTCCTGGTAGACGAGATCCTCAGGGTAGAGCCACAGCTGTTTGGCACACTGGTCCAACAGACCCCCATCTCCCAGAAAACCAAGATGTGGGAGAGGATCATCAACAGGGTGAACGCACAATCACCATGTCTGCGCACAAAGACTGACATCCAGAACAGGTGGTATGACGTGCGCAGGAGGGTACGGGAGCTGCTCACGAAGGACTACCTCCTGAGCCAATACACCGGCAGTGGCCCTCCTGCCAAGCCAGTATACCTCAGGCCCTGGGAGGAGAAGGTGCGGGCCATCCTTCCGCCAGTGAGCGTCTATGGACTAGAGAACATCCCAGAGCCTGGTGAGTATACAACAAATGTACACAATATTCTGCCACAATACACACACACATCACTGTCAAGGGGAGAGTCAAACCATGCACTCATAGCAATTACACAGCAACCAGAACAGAATCATCCCAAAATGTGTATGTCAGTCAGATAAACACAACACATGCCATCTCAAAGTTACATTTAACCGTGTCATCACATGTACAAACACAACTACAACTACAGCTAGGCAGTGGCACAAATAGAACTAACAAACACATCCAGACATGTAGCCACCACTACAACACCAACACACAGTGAAGACCACTGAAAGGAAGGAATTCTGTGTATGCTGGGCAAGTCAGTGTAGCCAATAGCATCATGGGAGTCGTAGTCACACATATTGCTCACCCCACAACTGTCCCATCAACACCACCATGAACCATGCGCACATCACAGGGAGTGGAAAAGGACTCACAAGATGGCTGACACTGGCTACTGCTGTGGGGAGCACAAGGCCCTGCTGGCAACTGTGCAACAACCAACAGCAGGACACCACTGACTGACATCCTGAGAGACAACTTCCACTCCCTGCAATGGAAGCACGTTCCATGGTGGGATATCTGGCTGGCTGGGTGGGAAGGAGGACTCGCAGCACTGACCATAGTCACAAGCACCTCCCCTCACACACCCCTCAACACAAACTCCACAGAACCCACCTGGGAGAATGCAATGCCTCACATCCTAACTCAAGATCCCACAAAGAACATCCATCCTGGGTAATGTAGTGTGAAGCACAGGGACACTCTTGGGACTTTTAGCCAAACAACTGCCAGGACAACACTCCCAGCCATCCTGTCAGCACAGGCAGCCCACCCCACAGGGAAGCAGAGTCAAAAGGAAGGAAGCATGGGCATGCTGGGAAGGGGGGTGGAGGCAATAGCATGATGGGAGTAGTAGGCACAGATATCGCTCAGCCTCACAACTGGCCCATCAACACCACCCTGAACCATGCTCACATCACAGGGAGTGGATAAGGACTCACAAGATGGCTGACACTGGCTACTGCTGAGGGGAGCACAAGGCCCTGCTGGCAACTGTGCACCAACAAACAGCACAACACCACTGCCTGACATCCTGAAAGCCAACTTGCACTCTCTGCAATGCAAGCACGTTCCATGGTGGGATATCTGGCTGGGTGGGAAGGAGGACTTGCAGCACTGACCATAGTCACAAGCACCTCCCCTCACACACCCCCTCAACACATACTCCACAGAACCCACCTGGGAGAATGCAATGCCTCACATCCTAACTGAAGATCCCACAAAGAACCACCACCCTGGGTTATGTTGTGTGAAGCACAGGGACACTCTTTGGACTTTTAGCCAAACAACTGCCAGGACAACACTCCCAGCCATCCTGTCAGCACAGGCAGCCCACCCCACAGGGAAGCAGAGTCAAAAGGAAGGAAGCATGGGCATGCTGGGAAGGGGGTGGAGGCAATAGCATGATGGGAGTAGTAGGCACAGATATCGCTCAGCCTCACAACTGGCCCATCAACACCACCCTGAACCATGCTCACATCACAGGGAGTGGATAAGGACTCACAAGATGGCTGACACTGGCTACTGCTTTGGGGAGCACAAGGCCCTGCTGGCAACTGTGCATCAACAAACAGCACAACACCACTGCCTGACATCCTGAAAGCCAACTTGCACTCTCTGCAATGCAAGCACGTTCCATGGTGGGATATCTGGCTGGGAAGGAGGACTTGCAGCACTGACCATAGTCACAAGCACCTCCTCTCACACACACCCTCAACACATACTCCACAGAACCCACCTGGGAGAATGCAATGCCTCACATCCTAACTGAAGATCCCACAAAGAACCACCACCCTGGGTTATGTTGTGTGAAGCACAGGGACACTCTTGGGACTTTAGCCAAACAACTGCCAGGACAACACTCCCAGCCATCCTGTCAGCACAGGCAGCCCACCCCACAGGGAAGTAGAGTCAAAAGGAAGGAAGCATGGGCATGCTGGGAAGGGGGTGGAGGCAATAGCATGATGGGAGTCGTAGGCACAGCTCTACATATCCCACCACACTGGCCCAGCAAGCTCACACTCACGCATGCACATCCCACAGAGAGTGGAAAGGCCCATCAAAGATGTCTAACACTGTTGCTGTGTCGTGAGGAGCACAAGGGCATGCTGGGAACTGCACACCAACCAACAGCAGGACACCACTGTCAGCCATCTTGCCATTGCTCTCACACCCACACACACTGAACTCCCCACAAAAGCAAGTAAGTATGGGAATGCTGGGAAGTGGGGTGGAGGCAATAGCATGATGGGAGTCATAGTCACAGACATAGCTCACCCCCACAACTGTCCCATCAACACCACCCTGAACCATGCTCACATCACAGGGAGTGGATAAGGACTGACAAGATGGCTGACACTGGCTACTGCTGTGGGGAGCACAAGGCCCTGCTGGCAACTGTGCAACAACCAACAGCAGGACACCACTGACTGACATCCTGAAAGACAACTTTCACTCCCTGCAATGCAAGCACAGTCCATGGTGGGATAACTGACTGGCTGGGTGGGAAGGAGGGCCGGCTGTCAACCAAATACAACAAATGCAGACCATGTTCACACCCCAACAAATACATAGAAATGCCCAAATAATGCAGGACAATGTGCTACACCAATATCAACCCCTGACTGTGACGACTTAGGACAATGCAATGTACAGGCCCGCACCCAGAGGCACAGTCACAACTGTCAGGTGTGTCAACCATTGATGCCTGCAGAAACATAACATACATTGTGTGTGTCTCCCAAAAACAGGTGATGATGGGGACCCAGCAGCAGACGCTGAGGAGTCCCAGTCCCAGGCTCAAGAGGATGCGGAGCTCACTGGTGTCGTACAGCCTCTGCCCTCCTCGGATGAAGAAGACCAACCTGGCACATCCGGTGCAAGTCAACATGCAGCACCAGCAGGACCACCAGCTGCAGCACCAGCAGGACCACCAGCTGCACCCCCTGCACCCACCCCTCCAACGACTGTCACCACAAATACCATCCCTGCCGACATGGACAGAACAAGGAGCAACACCAGCACAGGGACCCTGGACCAACGTGGGGCCATGGACACCACCACCACCACCAACCCCAAGGGGGACCAGGGTCATCTGTGCGTGCCACTGCACGCACTGCACATGTCGGCAGGGGTGGTGGGAGGGTGGGAGACAGAGGTCGCTGCTTGCAGAGGTTGCTGGTGTGCATGATGACCCACAACTGGTACGCATAGCCGATGCGTACCAGTCCAGCACCGGAGATCTCAGCCAGGTAGTGGGGCTCCTCAGAGACATGAAACAGCAGCAGGCTGCCCATCATGCCCGCTTGGACTCACACATGTCCCGCGTGGAGTCCAAGTGGGACGCACTGCAAGAGATGACGGCGGTGCACAGGGACATTTTACAATGCCTCCGCCAGATGAACAACAACCAGTCTACACCTCCCTGTGTGCCAACAACATCTGGTGCTGAACAAACTGCAACTGCCACAGGGAGGGAGGATGACTCTGGCGGAGAGTCCCCTGCACCGCAGCAGCCTGTACTTGAGGGGCCCCCCAAAGAAGAGGGGTCATCCGAGGAGGGGCAAGTGAGAGGCCGATGGCCAAGTGCAACTCCCAGGAAGCCTGAACCTGTTCTGGATGTTCACCTTTGTGCACAAACTGTTCACCCTGTTGACGGCAACACAACTCCCACACATTACATGGGAGTACAAGTTGGACCAATGTCTCAGACAACTGTGGCCCCGATACTGGGGATTTTATCTACCAGGACTTTCAATTCACCTAGGAACTTCTGATTGCAAGATATATGTACAGCACTAACCATCCTCTGCACTATTCACACAAATGTATCACAATAAACACACTAATACACCATACTTGCCTCTGTTGTGATTCCAACGTGGGTGCTGTCATGGGGATGATGAACTGCAAAATTACACTGTGTATGCGAACTGCAACAGCAAGTACAACACAGGCATGTGAGTAAAGGCAACGTGACACATATGAGGGAGACACACCACCAGGGCTACACAACACATACACACCTAGGCCATCTGACTCATTGCCTACACTGATGTTGCCAGGGAAGACGGTGCAATGCACAGACATCACACCCATTCCCAGTTGTAGTCAAGTAGCCCACAGGTGCAGTAAGCAAATGGCAGTCAAATGTGTGACCACAGACAACGCACATCACAAAGTGAAGCACAGGTTTATTACACAGTTGCAACATGTCGTAACCACTACAGATGCAAGGTAATCCCACCTGGCAGCGAGCACACAGTCAACAACTGTAGAAGGAAGGAAGTCCATGGGTGTTGCGCACATCACCTGTAGGGACACAACAGCTACCACCCTGGAAGTACAATCACGTCGTCGGTGGACACAGTTGACCAAACGAATCTGAAAGTACCCTGTGAAGGACAGAAATGACACACAGTCAAAAGCAATGGAGAACAGGACAGAACAGCAAAACTCATGCACAATACATGTTACAAGATACCCACCCAGAACCAAGTTAGCATGTCAACACTGTTGGGGAGTACAGACCACCTGTAAGCACACATCGCTACACACATCCAGTCAAGTAGCCCATGGACACACTCCAACAGCACCAGAGCACCACCTACACATATCATGCCAACTCACATCATTGACATGACACCTCAGGATACTCACATTCAGCTAAAGAAGTTGGTGATGAGCTGTGTGCGGACATCACCCTCATCATCATCACTGGCATCGTGGTCCAGGCCAGGATCCTCCACAGGTGGCGGATGTTGGTCATTGTCATCCTGGATGAGAGGCAACTCCTTCCGCACTGCCAGGTTGTGGAGCATGCAGCAGACGATGATAATCTTGCACACTTTCGCTGGGGCATATGGGAGGGACCCTCCTGTCTTGTCCAGGCAGCGGAAGCGGCTCTTCAGGAGACCAAATGTCCGCTCAATCACTCTCATGGTCCGACCATGTGCCTCATTGTAGCGCATCTGGGCTGGTGTCACAGGGTTCCTGAGGGGTGTCAGCAACCACGGCATGTTGGGGTATCCCGAGTCACCTACGGACAGACAAGTGCACATTAGCTGACTTGGAAAAGTGGGCGGAATACTACAGATCAGATCACACACAATGGCACAAAGTCAGTACACACCGACAAGCCAGGCACGCTGGTTCTGCATCTGTGCCATCATCCTGGGGATGCGACTACTCCTCATCACAAAGGCATCGTGTGCTGAACCAGGGAAACGGGCACACACGTGTGTGATGGTCATATCTGCAAGACACACCACCAGTGCATTGACCGAGTGGTAGTGCTTGCGGTTACGGTAGGCCTGCTCCTGGGCCTGTGGTGGTACCAAAGCCACATGTGTCCCATCAATGGAGCCAATGACATGCGGCATCCTCCCCAGGGCATAGAAGTCACTCTTCACGTCAGTGAGTCGTTGCAGTCTAGGGAAATAGATGTACCGGTTCAGGAATAGCAACATTGCCTCCAAAACATCGCGGAGCACACGGCTCAACATGGTCTGTGACATCCCACCAGCAGTCGCCACAGTATGTTGGAAGGTACCGGTGGCAAAGAAGTGTAGGGCTGCCATCACCTTCACCTTGGGGGTCAGCGCTGTAGTATACGGCCGGCCAGGCTGCAAATGTGGGGCCAACTGCACTGCCAAATCCTCAATCAGCTGCCTGGTGAAGCGGTACCGTCGGATGCTGTCCCGTTCCACCATCGTTGCCAGGTCTGGGAATGGTCGATGGACAGCAGGAGCCCTGCAGTGCAGAGGAGAAGAAAGCAAGATTGTCAGTCACCCCACATATGCGGCATTGAACACACTCAATATCACAACATACATCATTATGAGGCACAACTACATGAAGTGTGCAGTTCCGTAAGGACATGTATGGTACATACATGGCCAACATCTGTCATCACGGTTCAACAAGTGGCATCAATAAGTCCCAGGTTGGCCCATTGGATATCATGAGGCCGTGTCACAGTTCCCATCTCCTGCTGCCATGTCACAATCACCCCCCACAGTGACATGTGAGGACAGATGTGCCCCAGGCATCACAGCTCAACGACAGGTACATTCCCAGGGACCCTGTATTGCCACATGGACACTGGCATTACATGGAGTATCAGGTATACACCACAGCAAAACAACCATGACCCCCACAGGTAGTGGTCCCACTTGCCACTGCAGGACAGACATGGACGTCTGTGACACACACACGCACAACATCAAAGTCCATGCACACACAACGTGGATGTGGAGACTGTCTCCCATTGTGCACATGAAATCAGAGACATTGTAAACACTACATGCACACAGACTGTGGAGGACCATCACTATTGTGCCACTGGGACACCCTGGCTCAAACATACCGTCCCACATGGGACTCACGGGGAATGTGACATGACATACACATACACCACCGTGAAATGTGACCATGGCACATGCACAGATATGAACAGTTGCACATCACAGTGGTCATGTACACGTAACACCCAGGATCCTGTCCCCATGAACACGTGCACAGCCTGGGGGTGGCTGCCCCCAGGTGACACCCACAGGACAACATGTACACCAACATACACACAATAGGAAATGCAGCCTTACATGCCTTATGATACAGTTTGGACAGGCTGTCGTGTTGTAGGTGTGCCCCTCACTCCCTGGGAGCTATCTGTGGCTGGCATATGTCCATCTGAGACAGGCATGGTGACATATGCCAGTCATTTGTACAGGGATGCGTTGAACAGCAATGGACCGATCGGTGCCCCCGGCCGGCCCATTGCATTCAATGTGTGCAGGTACGCGTTGTACCCCTGTACGCGTTGAACAGCAATGGATCGATCGGTGCCCCCGGCCGGCCCATTGCATTCAATGTGTGCAGGTACGCATTGTACCCCTGTACGCGTTGATCAGCAATGGACCGATCAGTGCCCCGGCCGGCCCATTGCATTCAATGTGTGCGGGTACGCGTTGTACCCCTGTACGCGTTGTACCGCAGTGGACCGATCGGTGCCCCCGGCCGGCCCATTGCATTCAATGTGTGCAGAGTACGCGTTGTACCCCTGTACGCGTTGATCAGCAATGGACCGATCGGTGCCCCCGGCCAGCCCATTGCATTCAATGTGTGCGGGTACGCTTTGTACCCCTGTACGCGTTGTACCGCAATGGACCGATCGGTGCCCCGGCCAGCCCATTGCATTCAATGTGTGCGGGTACGCGTTGTACCCCTGTACGCGTTGTACCGCAATGGACCGATCGGTGCCCCGGCCGGCCCATTGCATTCAATGTGTGCGGGTACGCGTTGTACCCCTGTACACGTTGATCAGCAATGGACCGATCGGTGCGCACCCATTGACAATGGCCTAGCCTGGCAACGGACGCGTTTTCGAAATTCGAACGAGTCGGTTGCTGGAAATTCAGTTGGTCACCCACAACAATGTTGCAAAATCATGTATGTCATGAAGTTGAAGATTTGAATGATGCTGTGGGCGTGTATTGGTGCTGCTATTCCATGGATTGGCCAGATTCAGAAGATGCAAACGACTTGGACCTATCACTTTGGACACATGGGACAGTATCTGCCTCTCCAGCACATATATATTGCTGGCTGTTCCCCTGAGAGCTCACTTGCCTGCACTACATGCTCCAGGATGACATATGCCACTGCACTGCTGCTGTCTCTGCCCCCTCTGGACCCTGCAATGGCACGTACTGTGGAGAGAGCCCCAGCCTTCAGCCTTGAGGAGAACCAGGCCCTGCTGGACAGCCTACTTCCACAGTACAGCAAGCTGTATGGGACACCAGTGGAGCAGGTGAGTGTTCTGTGCACTGCCTTTCTGAATGTGCATTTTGTCTGACTAGCAAGGCTGAAAGGCTGCACGCCACTGGCTAGCAGGCTCACTGAGTAGTTGTCACCCCCATAGTGTGTAGTGACATGCACTGGACAGGTATGGTGCAGTGACAGTGCATTTGAACAAGGTTTTACTTCCCATGCAATGATACCATGTAGTGACTTCTGGCAAACTGTCCATGGGCAGCGTTGCACTGCCTGTGTACATCATGTGCCCCTGTGATTGAGACATGTATATACAACTGTGTCATGCACGGATATGTTGCATGTGTAGTAATGGCCTTTTCACTTTGTCATCCTCACAGGTTAATGCCCATCGGAAGCAGGAGATCTGGAAGGACATCGTCCGGGCTGTCCGGTCCATGGGGGTCTACAAGCGCCGGATCCGCAACTGCCAGAAGAGGTGGCAGGACCTTCGGGGCTGGACCCGGAGGATTGCACGGGTCCAGCTGAAGCTGTTGCCTCCTCGCAGGAGGGGCGGAACACGGACCCTGACCCCCACATGCTCCAGATCCTGGCGGTGGTGTTTCCAGACCTGGATGGGCAGCTGAAGGCCAGACAGCAGCAAGGAGGGGGTGAGTCAAAGACTGCACTGTGAACTCTGTATTACATGCTATGTGCCCTCCTCTGGCCTGGTTAAACTGCCACAGTACAGCAGTCATGTTGTCCAGGAGCCATGTCCCTCTATTGTGCACTGCCCACTCCTCATCTGATACCCAGGTGTGGCCCTTACATTCAGGGAATTGTGTCACTTGGGACTGTGTCCTTGCAGTTTGCTTCACTAAAGGTGGGGGACAGCATCTGTTTCCCTAACTCTGTTGTGGGCATCATGGGTGGGTCCATTGTTCACACAACGCCTGTGTTCGGACATGTAATCTGCGTGTTGCTTTGATATGAAATGAAATGAAATGAAATAAAATTCGTACTTGTAAAGCGCACTGCTGCCCCCAACAGAGGCGTCCTGGCGCTATACGCATACCGCTGTGGAACCCTTCCTGGCTATTCCCTGTGAGATGTCCACTCCTGGGCACCCCCAAGGTGAAGCCAGGCATCCCAGTGCTGGTGGGGCCCTTGCTGAGCTGATCCACCACATGTGCCTGGGGTATGTGGCACACGCCCATGCAGCGGGTGGGAACAATGTTTGGGCCCCAGGAGTGTGCAGATTACGTGTGTCACACATACATAGCCAGCTATCCACTGTCCAGGGCTCATCCCTCATTCATGTGGGGCAGGATAGTCATGCCTACTCCAGGCCATGCAATGCACTCTGTACTCCCACTCCCGTGTATCAGCTGACACATTGTGCGCAGTGATTTGACCCCTCAGGTGTCTGCCTCTGTGTCAGTGTGCTGTGGATTTGTTGCCAGGACTGCTGGGGTGTTTCTCGGTAGGGGCTCAGCATGCCACTGGAGATGTGACCATAGGAGACGATACTTGTGTGTCACATAGGTGTTTGATCAGCTGCCCGTGCAGACTGGGGTATGCGAATGTGAAGTTCAGGCAGCTGTTTCCCATTCACAGCAGAT
This sequence comes from Calotriton arnoldi, assembly GCA_963921515.1. NCBI lineage: Eukaryota > Metazoa > Chordata > Amphibia > Caudata > Salamandridae > Calotriton > Calotriton arnoldi. The sequence continues at coordinate 10,066 of CAWUFW010025105.1, read as the reverse complement.
TGTGAGGGGCTCAGGTTCAGAGGGTAGTGTCACAGGTCTCCCATATGTCCAATCAGTATGACCTGGACAGATGAAGGTTAAGATGATGTGTTGTGTGGGGGATGTACATGTGCACTTGTGCAGCTCCAGGACTTGCATTCCCCATGACCTACTATTGTGACACGGTGCAGAGTGTTGTTGTCTGGCTGCCAAGTCATACATCACTGAGACAGTGATGTATGACTTAGCAGTCATGCCTCCGCCATGGCATGTGTCTACTTATTGGTGATCCTGCAGGGGAGTGACATGTGCTACATGCACACCATTGTGGCGATGGCTATCAGGACATGGGTGCATCATGGTGTCTGTCGCTGGTATGCATCACATGCATTTCCTATTTGACTCTGGGCATCCCTTTCATCCGGAAACCTGTACTGACTCAGTGGCAAGAGTTGTGATGTGTGCATGTCCACATGCTACACCGTGTCCTCTGCACTGTCCAACTACTGTGTAGGTGGTGCATGTGTCCACACTGGGGTGTTGCTATCCAACAGACACCAGACAGATGGGTGCAAGGCCATGTGGGATGTGAGTGCCATGGTTGGCATCAGACTGACAATTGGCTTCTCCTGTTCAGTTAGGGCACTTTTAGCAATGTTCAACTAATGATGCCAGGGCTTGCTCTGTAATGTGCTGTGCTCACAGTGGTGTGTGCGTTTGGTGCAGGTGACTGATGTCTGTCTGTTTCCCCATTGTTTGCAGATACATCCACGGCCACGGAAGGGGACAGCTCCACGGACCAGGAGGAGCCGGAGAGCCAGACTGGGTCAGCAGCCGAGGAGTGGTCGGAGGGACCCAGTGGCACGGAGGGTGAGGGGAGCCACACCGAGGAGTCCTCAGCACCATCCACCTCAGCTGAGGACCAGAGCAACTCGGAGGATGACTCCCTTATGGAGGCGGGTGTCAGCAGCCACCACACCCCAGCTAGTGTTGCTGTCCCCGCCACCACCAGCACCACCACCGCCCTCCCATCGGCTCCCATTCCCCAGGTCCGTGGAGGCTCCCATGTTCGGGAGCGTGTCTCCTTTGGGCCAGGCACCGCACCCCTGCCCCTGTGTCCCCTGCTGCCCTGAGTGAGGAGTCTGTGTACCTCCTTCGCCAGCTCCATGTAGGGCAGACAGCCATGCTGAGTGTCCTCCATGCGCACACCGCTCTGTTGACTCAGCTGGTGTCATTCATGGAGGGCATCTCATCGGGCATGTCTGACCTACAGAGGGGCAATAGGTCCATGGACTCCTCCCTGACGGCAGCAGTGTCCCTCCTCAGACAGTCCCTCACCCCTCCTGCCTCTGCTCCATCCACACTCCCCAGCACCTTACCCGTCCCAAGCACACACACACCGGCACAGGCACACACCAGCACACACACATCCAGCACACAGACACACACGCCACAAACAAAACGCACATGCACGCACAGTCAGGGGACTGAAACCAGACTCACAGGGGATGGGGCCCTGGAACACACACACACATCCATGAGCACTGCGCAGTCCTCAGTTGCCTCTCCCTCCAAAGCACCCTCCCTTGCCTCACCTGCAACCCCAAAGACTCAGCGGCTCTTCCTCAGTGACCTCGGCCTCTTCCCCTCCGATCCAGCTGATACAGCATTCAGGGGGAAGAGGAAGCCCACCCACACGGAGCAGAGTGCCCCTTGCCCCCGGACACCCTCCCCCAGGCACAGACAGACTGAGGCCCCCACCCGCAAGTCCCCCGGAATCGTAAGAGCAAGACCCCGCCGCCGCCCTGCAGCTCAGGCACCAGGTCTCCTTCCTCCATCCCTCAGGCCCCCACTCCACAGGTGCCCCCACCACACCCTGCCCCAGGTTCCCCGCCCACAGATATACCATCCCCAAGAGGATCCGGCCTTCTCCCCCTGCCACTTGCTCTCCCGGCACCACACCCCCGCTGCGCTTGTCTGTGCCACTGATGTGGTGAGGGTGTCCTCCCCCTCTGTCCAGCCCACCTTGCCTGTTCCCCATTCTCCTCCCCTGGTGGTAGGCACAGCAGTGGAGTCCACTACCACCCTGTCTGACTTGGGCACTGCAGTGGCGGACCTGCCCACTCCATCTGCAGGGTCCACTGCAGTCGTGCCGGCACCCACAACATCTGAGTCATGCCCCCCAGTTGTGCCCGCACACACCATGTCAGACACCTCCACTGCAGTTGTCAGTGGCTCTCCAGCACCCACCACCCCTTCCCTGCTTCCTCCTGGTGAGCCCTGATCCTGTCCCTGTGGTGCCTGGCCTGCCCCCGGTTGCCCCTCCTAGTGGATTGTCCCTGGTTTTGTGCAGTGCAGGCATGCGTAGGGTGACATCTGCCACTGTCACCCTGTTTGGACTTTGACAATGGACTGGCCATTGGCCTTTGTGTTTTTCTGGACTTTCAGTTTTCAATACACACATATGCTGAATAAAGCAACTTTCTGTTCTCTAGTGCTTATGCTTCTGATGTACATGTTGTTGATGATGCTAACCATGCCCTTGCTGCAGTGATGGTGATATTTGGTCTCATGATAATGAAGTGTTACTGTGCAGGAACCCATGTGGTCCAGGGGGAATGTGTCCTATCCTGTGGTGTATCCATGTCATCCATAGCAGCATCTGAGGGTGTCATGTGTTCAGTATTTGGCAATGGGATTTCCTACTTACATTAGCAATTTCACATCTGTGGCTTCCACCCCTGCACATCTGTTGTGCCTGCCATTGTTCAATTCGTCTACTTCCCTGACCGTGTGGCCATCTCCACTGGACATGCAGGTTTGGGCATCAATGGGGAAGGACTCATCTGTGTTGTCAGTGCAACATTGCTCTACAAGTGTGTTGGATCTGTGCTGATGATTTCGTTGGCACTTCTATGACCAGGCTGATGTGATGGGAGCCTTCATTTGGTGCTAATTGTTGATTGTGTGACCAAGTGCTCAGCTGACATGATGGGGCCCTACTGAGGCAACATATGGCACAGCTTTCCTCACACAGGAGTGGAGTCCCCTCATGGCAGTGTGTACTCCTGTGACATTGCCTGCGCCCAAGGTGTGTGTTGTATGAGCATGTCTGTGTGTTCACTTCCGTTTAGCTGTGCATGCTGTGATCCCTAGTGTTGTACCTGTTTGTGATGCTTGCTGAGTTGACCTATGTTCCCCCAAAGTCTTCTCCCTGGGTTCTCTGTGATGTGGGTGCATGGCACATTACTGGTCATCAGGGTGTCACCCATAGGTGTGTTTGCTGTCCGGGCTGAGTTTGTGTGCAGACGCAGATGGGTCACAGTCAGGTTTCCCCTTGGCATTTGTTGTTTGCCCCTGTCATGTGATTTCCAGTTTGTGTTATCTTTCAGTGATTGTGACACGTTGTGTGTGTGACTGCTGGCACTCCTCAGGGTCCGGGCTGCAATGTTGGTTGTTGTCTATGTGTGTTCTTTGTGGGTGACCTTGGCTTCTTCATTGGTGTGTGACTGTGGCTGGGATCCCATTGGTTGGTGTGGTATTGCCGTCATGTCCATGTACAGCGTAGTGTGCAGTGTGTCAGACATTCAGGAGTCTTGTTGAGTGGCCATGTGTGATGTGTTTCTGCACCTTGGTTCCCACCCACCACCCTGGAATAGTCATGGGTGCATGTGCAATGTCACCAGTGCATGTGTGCTTCACTGCTGCACATTGTTGGAGGTCGAGGGGTGTGGTGTTGAGTGTGTGCAGATGAGAGTTGTTGCCCGGCTAGGCCCCTGCCTCCATGTTGGCCTTGGCTTACTGGCCGTGCTGATTGATTTGTGCTTGTGTAGGTGTGATGGTAGTTTGTTGCTCAGGACACATGACTGTGGTTCACAGTGTGAACGACATTTAGCTTTGTCATCACAGTGGGATTGTAATTGTGGGGGCCCTGGGGGTAGTGCTGTGGTGTGTCTGTGTCTTGCTGTGTCAGTTGCTGTTCCTACGTGCCTGTGTGACATGTGTGATTTGTGCTCCCTCTCATCTGACAATGCCTGCTTGCCCACATAGGGGATTTGGATCCATGAGTTACCTTTGTGTGGCACTGTATGCACATCTGTATGATTGGTATTCAGGTCTCCTCATGTGTTGTGTGGTTGCCTGGGGACACTGGCACCCCCTCACCTGTTGTGTATGATGTGCAGTGTGGGTCTGCCTGTTTGTGTTTGTGCATCTGCACCACTGCATTGGCATATCTTGGGTGTGCCATTGGCTGTATGTAGTTTGGTGGGTTTCCCCTGCTGTCCCTGGGACTCCTAGGTCATCGGTCAGCACAATGATCATGGTTTGTGTGTCCCATTGCTGCCATGGTTTGGTATCTGTTCACCTCACATCTACAGTCTCCACAGGGTATCTGCATTTGTGTGCCCATTGGTGCAAATATGTGGGTCTGCATTCTGATGGTCACTTCTGTCATTGTGTCATTGATGAATGTTGACAGTGTCAGCCCCCATGGGTGTTGTTTGTCTGCACATGGCCAAAGGTATGTCTTATTTGCACTGCAGTATTTGCCTCCCCCAATTTATGTTGCAATGGGACACATGCACTACTTTGCCACTGATGTGTTTTATGTTCTGTGACCAGGAATCATCCATGCAGTTTGGCAGTTGCAGCTTTTCTTTGTCAACACTTACATTTTGGTCACTGTGATGATGGGGGTTTGGACACCATTGCCACAATGTTCAAAATGTGCTTCAGCTATGGACCCCACACTTACATTTTGGTCACTGTGATGATGGGGGTTTGGACCCCATTGCCACAATGTTCAAAATGTGCTTCAGCTATGGACCCCACACTTACATTTTGGTCACTGTGATGATGGGGGTTTGGACCCCATTGCCACACTGTTCAAGATGTGCTTCAGCTATGGACCCCACACTTACCTTTTGGTCACTGTGATGATGGGGTTTGGACCCCATTGCCACAATGTTCAAAATGTGCTTCAGCTATGGACCCCACCCTTACATTTTGGCCACTGTGATGATGGGGGTTTGGACCCCATTGCCACAATGTTCAAAATGTGCTTCAGCTATGGACCCCACACTTACATTTTGGTCACTGTGATGATGGGGGTTTGGACCCCATTGCCACACTGTTCAAAATGTGCTTCAGCTATGGACCCCACACTTACCTTTTGGTCACTGTGATGATGGGGGTTTGGACCCCATTGCCACAATGTTCAAAATGTGATTCAGCTATGGACCCCACCCTTACATTTTGGTCACTGTGATGATGGGGGTTTGGACCCCATTGCCACACTGTTCAAAATGTGCTTCAGCTATGGACCCCACCCTTACATTTTGGTCACTGTGATGATGGGGGTTTGGACCCCATTGCCACACTGTTCAAAATGTGCTTCAGCTATGGACCCCACACTTACATTTTGGTCACTGTGATGATGGGGGTTTGGACCCCATTGTCACAATGGACATGGCCTGCTTGCATTGTGGGGGCCACACACATATATGTGTGGCACATGTGATAGGGGGTCACATTGTATGTTCAAAGTCATGTTCAGTGTTGTAGGCATTTGACACAGTCTACACACGCTTGTCATGGTGTTGGGGGGATGTCTTTTTCTTGCATTCCCTAGGTTGTGGTGTGCTGGTTGTGTCATGCATTGTCCATCCTATGAGTGGGGGTGGTGTTGGTGGTAGGCATCCAGCCCCCATGGGTAGAGGTGGTAGTAGTGACAGGCATCCAGCCCCCTGGGTAAGGGTGGTAGTAGTGGTAGGCATCTGGCACCCCCTGGCTAAGGGTGGTAGTAGTGGTAGGCATCCAGCCCCCCCTGGGTAAGGGTGGTAGTGGTGGTAGGCATCTGGCACCCCCCTGGCTAAGGGTGGTAGTAGTGGTAGGCATCTGGCACCCCCTGGCTTAGGGTGGTAGTAGTGGTAGGCATCTGGCACCCCCATGGCTAAGGGTGGTAGTAGTGGTAGGCATCCAGCCCCCTGGCTTAGGGTGGTAGTAGTGGTAGGCATCTGGCACCCCCATGGCTAAGGGTGGTAGTAGTGGTAGGCATCCAGCCCCCCTGGCTTAGGGTGGTAGTAGTGGTAGGCATCTGGCACCCCCATGGCTAAGGGTGGTAGTAGTGGTAGGCATCCAGCCCCCCTGGCTTAGGGTGGTAGTAGTGGTAGGCATCTGGCACCCCCATGGCTAAGGGTGGTAGTAGTGGTAGGCATCCAGACCCCCCTGGGTAAGGGTGGTAGTAGTGGTAGGCATCTGGCACCCCCTGGGTAAGGGTGGTAGTAGTGGTAGGCATCCAGCCCCCCCTGGGTAAGGGTGGTAGTGGTGGTAGGCATCTGGCACCCCCCTGGCTAAGGTGGTAGTAGTGGTAGGCATCCAGCCCCCCCTGGGTAAGGGTGGTAGTAGTGGTAGGCATCTGGCACCCCCATGGCTAAGGGTGGTAGTAGTGGTAGGCATCCAGCCCCCCTGGCTTAGGGTGGTAGTAGTGGTAGGCATCTGGCACCCCCATGGCTAAGGGTGGTAGTAGTGGTAGGCATCCAGCCCCCCCTGGGTAAGGGTGGTAGTAGTGGTAGGCATCCAGCCCCCCTGGGTAAGGGTGGTAGTAGTGGTAGGCATCTGGCACCCCCATGGCTAAGGGTGGTAGTAGTGGTAGGCATCCAGCCCCCCCTGGGTAAGGGTGGTAGTAGTGGTAGGCATCCAGCCCCCCCTGGGTAAGGGTGGTAGTAGTGGTAGGCATCTGGCACCCCCATGGCTAAGGGTGGTAGTAGTGGTAGGCATCCAGCCCCCCTGGGTAAGGGTGGTAGTAGTGGTAGGCATCCAGCCCCCCGGGTAAGGGTGGTAGTAGAGGTAGGCATCTGGCACCCCCATGGCTAAGGGTGGTAGTAGTGGTAGGCATCCAGCCCCCCTGGGTAAGGGTGGTAGTAGTGGTAGGCATCCAGCCCCCTGGCTTAGGGTGGTAGTAGTGGTAGGCATCTGGCACCCCCATGGCTAAGGGTGGTAGTAGTGGTAGGCATCCAGCCCCCCTGGGTAAGGGTGGTAGTAGTGGTAGGCATCCAGCCCCCCCTGGGTAAGGGTGGTAGTAGTGGTAGGCATCCGGCACCCCCATGGCTAAGGGTGGTAGTAGTGGTAGGCATCCAGCCCCCCTGGGTAAGGGTGGTAGTAGTGGTAGGCATCCAGCCCCCTGGACAAGGGTGGTAGTAGTGGTAGGCATCTGGCACCCCCATGGCTAAGGGTGGTAGTAGTGGTAGGCATCCAGACCCCCTGGGTAAGGGTGGTAGTAGTGGTAGGCATCTGGCACCCCTGGGTAAGGGTGGTAGTAGTGGTAGGCATCCAGCCCCCCCTGGGTAAGGGTGGTAGTAGTGGTAGGCATCCAGCCCCCCTGGCTTAGGGTGGTAGTAGTGGTAGGCATCTGGCACCCCCATGGCTAAGGGTGGTAGTAGTGGTAGGCATCCAGCCCCCCTGGCTTAGGGTGGTAGTAGTGGTAGGCATCTGGCACCCCCATGGCTAAGGGTGGTAGTAGTTGTAGGCATCCAGCCCCCCTGGGTAAGGGTGGTAGTAGTGGTAGGCATCCAGCCCCCTGGGTAAGGGTGGTAGTAGTGGTAGGCATCTGGCACCCCATGGCTAAGGGTGGTAGTAGTGGTAGGCATCCAGCCCCCCTGGGTAAGGGTGGTAGTAGTGGTAGGCATCCAGCCCCCCTGGGTAAGGGTGGTAGTAGTGGTAGGCATCCAGCCCCCTGGGTAAGGGTGGTAGTAGTGGTAGGCATCTGGCACCCCCATGGCTAAGGGTGGTAGTAGTGGTAGGCATCCAGCCCCCTGGGTAAGGGTGGTAGTAGTGGTAGGCATCCAGCCCCCTGGGTAAGGGTGGTAGTAGTGGTAGGCATCTGGCACCCCCATGGCTAAGGGTGGTAGTAGTGGTAGGCATCCAGCCCCCTGGGTAGGGTGGTAGTAGTGGTAGGCATCCAGCCCCCCTGGCTTAGGGTGGTAGTAGTGGTAGGCATCTGGCACCCCCATGGCTAAGGGTGGTAGTAGTGGTAGGCATCCAGCCCCCCCTGGGTAAGGGTGGTAGTAGTGGTAGGCATCCAGCCCCCCCTGGGTAAGGGTGATAGTACTGGTAGGCATCTGGCACCCCCATGGCTAAGGGTGGTAGTAGTGGTAGGCATCCAGCCCCCCTGGGTAAGGGTGGTAGTAGTGGTAGGCATCCAGCCCCCTGGGTAAGGGTGGTAGTAGTGGTAGGCATCTGGCACCCCCATGGCTAAGGGTGGTAGTAGTGGTAGGCATCCAGACCCCCTGGGTAAGGGTGGTAGTAGTGGTAGGCATCTGGCACCCCCTGGGTAAGGGTGGTAGTAGTGGTAGGCATCCAGCCCCCCTGGGTAAGGGTGGTAGTAGTGGTAGGCATCCAGCCCCCTGGCTTAGGGTGGTAGTAGTGGTAGGCATCTGGCACCCCCATGGCTAAGGGTGGTAGTAGTGGTAGGCATCCAGCCCCCTGGCTTAGGGTGGTAGTAGTGGTAGGCATCCAGCCCCCTGGGTAAGGGTGGTAGTAGTGGTAGGCATCTGGCACCCCCATGGCTAAGGGTGGTAGTAGTGGTAGGCATCCAGACCCCCTTGGTAAGGGTGGTAGTAGTGGTAGGCATCTGGCACCCCTGGGTAAGGGTGGTAGTAGTGGTAGGCATCCAGCCCCCCTGGGTAAGGGTGGTAGTAGGCATCTGGCACCCCCCTGGCTAAGGGTGGTAGTAGTGGTAGGCATCCAGCCCCCCCTGGGTAAGGGTGGTAGTAGTGGTAGGCATCTGGCACCCCCCTGGCTACGGGTGGTAGTAGTGGTAGGCATCCAGCCCCCCTGGGTAGGGGTGGTGGTGCGCATTCAGGCCCCTGTGTGCATATGTGGCATTGGTGATGGGCATCCCGCCCCTATGGTGCTGCTGTTGCAAGTAAATTCTGCATCCCTCTGTGTGTGTGTGATGTGTCGTGTATGTGTTGTATGTGTTTTGTGGTTGGTGTCTGACTTACCTTCTGCGCCGTACGCGTCCGTGCCTGTTCCGGTAGTAAATGTAGAATATTGGTATGGTCGGGACGAAGGGATTCATGGTTGGTTCGTGTCGTTCGTCTTTCTCGTTGCTTCGCGTCGTCCTCGTCGCTTCGCGTCGTCCTCGTCGCTGGCGTGTTCGCCTCGTAGCCGTGGATCGTGTTGAGGCGCGAATCGGAGCTTATGTGCGCCTCTCCCGGATGCTTTGACGTGCCATGCGTAGCGACGGGTTCTGGCGCGTACGGAAAGCGCATCGTACTTGTTCGGCCGGACGGGGCTGCATTTTCCCTTCCGTGCGACTCGATTCTGCGTTTCCGGATTCGCCTCGGTCGGAGGACAGGACCTGGATTGGGTGAGTACGACTCGGCCGGATTCTGTGCTGTTGTGCGCATCGTACTTACTCGTTCGGTATGCTGTACGGATCGGTCGGGAAACAGGCATTCGCATGGCTTTTTTCCCGACCGAATGGTATTGGGTGCGCCTCCGACCGAGATCGGAATCGGCCCCTATGTGTGAGAGTGAGTGATTGTGAGAGTGGCTGTATGGATCAGTGTGTGCTTGTATTAGTTATTGTATAAGAGTGTAAGTATGTGTTAGTATATGTTTGAATAAATGAGGTGGTGTGTGTATAACTGTATAGGTGAGTAAATGGGAGTGTGATTGATTCTTTGCATGACTGACTAGGTGTGTGAAGTAACTCTATGGATTAGTGGCGGTATGTGAGTGTCTGTATAGATATTTGAGTGCATATGATAATGCCGTATTGATGGTTGACTGCATGTATGAGTGACTGTATGGGTGAATGAGTGGATGTGTGTGTAGACCTAGGAATTAGTGAGTGGGTATGTACTAACTGTTATTGGTGTGTCTATGGTTTCGAAAATGGTAGTCTGTATTTTAGAGTGGGTGTATCAAAAGTTATATTAGGGTTTGAGGAGGTGCATCAGATTATCACGGGGATGATGTCATCAGTGATGTCATTTGAGATGTCATCAGTGATGTCATCAGTGATGTCACTGACCATGTCATGAATGATGTAATATGTGACGTCATCAGCAGTGCATTG
>CAWUFW010025104.1:0-49697 GCA_963921515.1 Calotriton arnoldi | reverse complement strand
TTTAATGTTTAATCTTTTGACTGTAAAGGACTATTTCATGTGAATTATCACATTTGCAACTAAAATAAGTGTGTTTAGAGTCATTTTCCTGCCCGAAATAATTCAAAATAGAAGCTTCTGAATAGGAGAAAAAGTCTGTAAAAATGGCAATTTTGGTCACTGTGAGGCTTTAAAAAGTGGTTATTCAACATGAGACATGATCCAAATGACATTTTGAATCATTTTTTGTACAGTCCAAAAAATCAATTTTCTTCTGAAATAATGATGACCCCGGACCTGTCGAACTTTCTCCAGATGGTTAGTAATGGTGATTTTGTAATGTTTAATCTTATGACTGTAAATGTCTATTGAATGTGAATTATCACTTTTGGAACTAAAATAAGTGTGTTTAGAGTCATTTTCCTGCCCGAAATAGGTCAAAATAGAAGCTTTTGAGTAGGAGGAATAGTCTGTAAAAATGACAATTTTGTTTACTGTGAGGCTTTAAAAATTGGTTATTCATCATGAGGCACGATCCATTTGACATTTTGAATAATTTTTTGTAGAGACCAAAAAATTAATTTTCTTCTGAAAAAATGATGACCCCAGACCTGTCGAACTTTCTCCAGATGGTTAGTAATGGTGATTTTGTAATGTTTAATCTTATGACTGTAAATGTCTATTGAATGTGAATTATCACTTTTGGAACTAAAACAAGTGTGTTTAGAGTCATTTTCCTACCCGAAATCGGTCAAAACAGAAGCTTCTGAGTAGGAGGAAAAGTCTGTAAAAATGGCAATTTTGGTCACTGTGAGGCTTTAAAAAGTGGTTATTCAACATGAGGCACGATTCAACTTTAAACACACTTATTTTAGTTGCAAATGTGATAATTCACATGATATAGTCCTTTACAGTCAAAAGAATAAACATTAGTCATTTTCCTGCCCAAAATTGGTCAAAATAGAATCTTCTGAGTAGGAGGAAAAGTGTGTAAAAATGGCTATTTTGGTCACTGTGAGGCTTTAAAAAGTGGTTATTCAACATGAGGTACAATCCAACTTTAATGTTTAATCTTTGACTGTAAATAACTATTGCATATGAATTATCACTTTTGGAACAAAAACAAGTGTGTTTAGAGTCATTTTCCTGCCCAAAATTGGTCAAAATAGAAACTTCTAAGTAGGAGGAAAAGTGTGTAAAAATGGCTATTTTGGTCACTGTGAGGCTTTAAAAACTGGTTATTCAACATGAGGCACGATCAAATTGACATTTTGAATCATTTTTTGTACAGTCCAAAAAATCAATTTTCTGATGAAAAATGATGACCCTGGACCTGTTGAAGTTTCTCCACATGGTCAGTAAGCGTGATTTTTTAATGTTTAATCTTTTGACTGTAAATGACTATTGCACATGAATTATCACTTTTGGAACTAAAATAAGTGTGTTTAGAATCATTTTCCTGCCCGAAATCGGTCAAAATAGAAGCTTCTGAGAAGGAGGAATAGTCTGTAAAAATGGCAATTTTGGTCACTGTGAGGCTTTAAAAAGTGGTTATTCAACATGAGGCACGATCCAACTTTAATGTTTAATCTTTTGACTGTAAAGCACTATTTCATGTGAATTATCACATTTGCAACTAAAATAAGTGTGTTTAGAGTCATTTTCCTGCCCAAAATTGGTCAAAATAGAAACTTCTGAGTAGGAGGAAAAGTGTGTAAAAATGGCTATTTTGGTCACTGTGAGGCTTTAAAAAGTGGTTATTCAACATGAGGCACGGTCAAATTGACATTTTGAATCATTTTTTGTACAGTCCAAAAAATCAATTTTCTGATGAAAAACGATGACCCCGGACCTGTCGAACTTTCTCCAGATGGTCAGTAAGGGTGATTTTTTAATGTTTAATCTTTTGACTGTGAATGACTATTGCATGTGAATTATAACTTTTGGAACTAAAATAAGTGTGTTTAGAGTCATTTTCCTGCCCAAAATTGGTCAAAATAGAAACTTCTGAGTAGGAGGAAAAGTGTGTAAAAATGGCTATTTTGGTCACTGTGAGGCTTTAAAAAGTGGTTATTCAACATGAGGCATGATCCAATTGACATTTTGAATCATTTTTTGTACAGTCCAAAAAATCAATTTTCTTCTGAAAAATGATGACCCCGGACCTGTCGAACTGTCTCCAGATGGTTAGTAATGGTGATTTTGTAATGTTTAATCTTATGACTGTAAATGTCTATTGAATGTGAATTATCACTTTTGGAACTAAAATAAGTGTGTTTAGAGTCATTTTCCAGTCCGAAATAAGTCAAAATAGAAGCTTCTGAATAGGGGGAAAAGTCATTAAAAATGGCAATTTTGGTCACTGTGAGGCTTTAAAAAGTGGTTATTCAACATGAGGCATGAGCCAACTTTAATGTTTAATCTTTGACTGTAAATAACTATTGCATATGAATTATCACTTTTGGAACTAAAACAAGTGTGTTTAGAGTCATTTTCCTACCCGAAATCGGTCAAAATAGAAGCTTCTGAGTAGGAGGAAAAGTCTGTAAAAATGGCAATTTTGACACAGTGAGGCTTTAAAAAGTGGTTATTCAACATGAGGCACGATCCAACTTTAAACACACTTATTTTAGTTGCAAATGTGATAATTCACATGAAATAGTCCTTTACAGTCAAAAGAATAAACATTAGTCATTTTCCTGCCCAAAATTGGTCAAAATAGAATCTTCTGAGGAGGAAACGTGTGTAAAAATGGCTATTTTGGTCACTGTGAGGCTTTAAAAAGTGGTTATTCAACATGAGGTACGATCCAACTTTAATGTTTAATCTTTGACTGTAAATAACTATTGCATATAAATTATCACTTTTGTAACAAAAACAAGTGTGTTTAGAGTCATTTTCCTGCCCACAATTGGTCAAAATAGAAACTTCTAAGTAGGAGGAAAAGTGTGTAAAAATGGCTATTTTGGTCACTGTGAGGCTTTGAAAACTGGTTATTCAACATGAGGCACGATCAAATTGACATTTTGAATCATTTTTTGTACAGTCCAAAAAATCAATTTTCTGATGAAAAACGATGACACTGGACCTGTCGAACTTTCTCCACATGGTCAGTAAGCGTGATTTTTTAATGTTTAATCTTTTGACTGTAAATGACTATTGCACATGAATTATCACTTTTGGAACTAAAATAAGTGTGTTTAGAGTCATTTTCCTGCCCAAAATTGGTCAAAATAGAATCTTTTGAGTAGGAGGAATAGTCTGTAAAAATGGCAATTTTGGTCACTGTGAGGCTTTAAAAAGTGGTTATTCAACATGAGGCACGATCCAACTTTAATGTTTATTCTTTTGACTGTAAATGACTATTGCATGTGAATTATAACTTTTGGAACTAAAATAAGTGTGTTTAGAGTCATTTTCCTGCCCAAAATTGGTCAAAACCGAAACTTCTAAGTAGGAGGAAAAGTGTGTAAAAATGGCTATTTTGGTCACTGTGAGGCTTTGAAAACTGGTTATTCAACATGAGGCACGATCAAATTGACATTTTGAATCATTTTTTGTACAGTCCAAAAAATCAATTTTCTGATGAAAAACGATGACACTGGACCTGTCGAACTTTCTCCACATGGTCAGTAATGGTGATTTTTTAATGTTTAATCTTTTGACTGTAAATTACTATTGCATATCAATTATCACTTTTGGAACTAAAATAAGTGTGTTTAGAGTCATTTTCCTGCCCGAAATAGAATCTTCTGAGTAGGAGGAAAAGTGTGTAAAAATGGCAATTTTGGTCACTGTGAGGGTTTAAAAAGTGGTTATTCAACATGAGGCATGATCCAATTGACATTTTGAATCATTTTTTGTACAGTCCAAAAAATCAATTTTCTGATGAAAAACAATGACCCAGGACCTGTCGAACCTTCTCCACATGGTCAGTAAGCGTGATTTTTTAATGTTTAATCTTTTGACTGTAAATGACTATTGCATGTGAATTATAACTTTTGGAATTAAAATTAGTGTGTTTAGAGTCATTTTCCTGCCCGAAATCGGTCAAAATAGAATCTTTTGAGTAGGAGGAATAGTCTGTAAAAATCGCTATTTTGGTCACTGTGAGGCTTTAAAAAGTGATTATTCAACATGAGCCACGATCCATCTTTAATGTTTAATCTTTGACTGTAAATATCTATTGCATATGAATTATCACTTTTGGAACTAAAACAAGTGTGTTTAGAGTCATTCTCCTACACGAAATCGGTCAAAATAGAAGCTTCTGAGTAGGAGGAAAAGTCTGTAAAAATGGCAATTTTGGTCACTGTGATGCTTTAAAAAGTGTTTATTCATCATGAGGCACGATCCAATTGACATTTTGAATCATTTTTTGTACAGTCCAAAAAATCAATTTTCTTCTGAAAAAATGATGACCCCGGACCTGTCGAACTTTCTCCAGATGGTCAGTAATGGTAATTTTTTAATGCTTAATCTTTTGACTGTGAATGACTATTGCATGTGAATTATAACTTTTGGAATTAAAATTAGTGTGGTTAGAGTCATTTTCCTGCCCGAAATCGGTCAAAATAGAATCTTTTGAGTAGGAGGAACAGTCTGTAAAAATGGCAATTTTGGTCACTGTGAGGCTTTAAAAAGTGATTATTCAACATGAGGCACGATCCAACTTTAATGTTTAATCTTTGACTGTAAATATCTATTGCATATGAATTATCACTTTTGGAACTAAAACAAGTGTGTTTAGAGTCATTTGCCTGCCCGAAATAGGTCAAAATAGAAGCTTTTGAGTAGGAGGAATAGTCTGTGAAAATGACAATGTTGGTTACTGTGAGGCTTTAAAAATTGGTTATTCATCATGAAGCACGATCCAATTGACATTTTGAATCATTTTTTGTAGAGACCAAAAGATTAATTTTCTGATGAAAAACGACCCCGGACCTGTCGAACTTTCTCCAGATGGTCAGTAATGGTGATTTTTTAATGTTTAATCTTTTGACTGTGAATGACTATTGCATGTGAATTATAACTTTTGGAACTAAAATAAGTGTGTTTAGAGTCATTTTCCTGCCCGAAATCACTCAAAATAGAAGCTTCTGAGTAGGAGGAAAAGTCTGTAAAAATGGCAATTTTGGTCACTGTGAGGCTTTAAAAAGTGATTATTCAACATGAGGCACGATCTAACTTTAATGTTTAATCTTTGACTGTAAATATCTATTGCATATGAATTATCACTTTTGGAACTAAAACAAGTGTGTTTAGAGTCATTTTCCTGCCCAAAATTGGTCAAAATAGAAACTTCTGAGTAGGAGGAAAAGTGTGTAAAAATGGCTATTTTGGTCACTGTGAGGCTTTAAAAAGTGATTATTCAACATGAGGCATGATCCAATTGACATTTTGAATCATTTTTTGTACAGTCCAAAAAATCTAATTTCTTCTGAAAAAATGATGACCCCGGACCTTTCGAACTTTCTCCAGATGGTTAGTAATGGTGATTTTGTAATGTTTAAACTTATGACTGTAAATGTCTATTGAATGTGAATTATCACTTTTGGAACTAAAATAAGTGTGTTTAGAGTCATTTTCCAGCCCGAAATAAATCAAAATAGAAGCTTCTGAATAGGAGGAAAAGTCATGTAAAAATGGCAATTTTGGTCACTGTGAGGCTTTAAAAAGTGGTTATTCAACATGAGGCACGATCCAACTTTAATGTTTATTCTTTTGACTGTAAAGGACTATTTCATGTGAATTATCACATTTGCAACTAAAATAAGTGTGTTTAGAGTCATTTTCCTGTCCAAAATTGGTCAAAATAGAATCTTCTGAGTAGGAGGAAAAGTGTGTAAAAATGGCTATTTTGGTCACTGTGAGGCTTTAAAAAGTGGTTATTCAACAAGAGGCATGATCCAATTGACATTTTGAATCATTTTTTGTACAGTCCAAAAAATCAATTTTCTGATGAAAAACGATGACCCTGGACCTGTCGAACTTTCTCCACATGGTCAATAAGCGTGATTTTTTAATGTTTAATCTTTTGACTGTAAATGACTATTGCACATGAATTATCACTTTTGGAACTAAAATAAGTGTGTTTAGAGTCATTTTCCTGCCCGAAATCGATCAAAATAGAAGCTTCTGAGAAGGAGGAATAGTCTGTAAAAATGGCAATTTTGGTCACTGTGAGGCTTTAAAAAGTGATTATTCAACATGAGGCACAATCCAATTGACTTTTGGAATCATTTTTTGTACAGTCCAAAAATCAATTTTCTTCTGAAAAATGATGACCCCGGACCTGTCGAACTTTCTCCAGATGGTCAGTAATAGTGATTTTTTAATGTTTAATCTTTTGACTGTAAATGACTATTGCATGTGAATTATAACTTTTGGAACGAAAATAAGTGTGTTTAGAGTCATTTTCCTGCCCAAAATTGGTCAAAATAGAAACTTCTGAGTAGGAGGAAAAGTGTGTAAAAATGGCTATTTTGGTCACTGTGAGGCTTTAAAAAGTGGTTATTCAACATGAGGCATGATCCAATTGACATTTTGAATCATTTTTTGTACAGTCCAAAAATCAATTTTCTTCTGAAAAAATGATGACCCCGGACCTGTTGAACTTTCTCCAGATGGTTAGTAATGGTGATTTTGTAATGTTTAATCTTATGACTGTAAATGTCTATTGAATGTGAATTATCACTTTTGGAACTAAAATAAGTGTGTTTAGAGTCATTTTCCAGCCCGAAATAAGTCAAAATAGAAGCTTCTGAATAGGGGGAAAAGTCATTAAAAATGGCAATTTTGGTCACTGTGAGGCTTTAAAAAGTGGTTATTCAACATGAGGCATGAGCCAACTTTAATGTTTAATCTTTGACTGTAAATAACTATTGCATATGAATTATCACTTTTGGAACTAAAACAAGTGTGTTTAGAGTCATTTTCCTACCCGAAATCGGTCAAAATAGAAGCTTCTGAGTAGGAGGAAAAGTCTGTAAAAATGGCAATTTTGGTCACTGTGAGGCTTTAAAAAGTGGTTATTCAACATGAGGTACGATCCAACTTTAATGTTTAATCTTTGACTGTAAATAACTATTGCATATGAATTATCACTTTTGGAACTAAAATAAGTGTGTTTAGAGTCATTTTCCTGCCCGAAATCGGTCAAAATAGAAGCTTCTGAGAAGGAGGAATAGTCTGTAAAAATGGCAATTTTGGTCACTGTGAGGCTTTAAAAAGTGGTTATTCAACATGAGGCACGATCCAACTTTAATGTTTAATCTTTTGACTGTAAAGGACTATTTCATGTGAATTATCACATTTGCAACTAAAATAAGTGTGTTTAGAGTCATTTTCCTGCCCAAAATTGGTCAAAATAGAAACTTCTGAGTAGGAGGAAAAGCAGGTAAAAATGGCAATTAAGGTCACTGTGAGGCTTTAAAAAGTGGTTATTCAACATGAGGCACGATCTATTTGACATTTTGAATCATTTTTTGTACAGTCCAAAAATCAATTTTCTGATGAAAAATGATGACCCCGGACCTGTCGAACTTTCTCCAGATGGTCAGTAATGGTGATTTTTTAATGTTTAATCTTTTGACTGTAAATAACTATTGCATGTGAATTATCACTTTTGGAACTAAAATAAGTGTGTTTAGAGTCATTTTCCTGCCCGAAATCGGTCAAAATAGAAGCTTCTGAGTAGGAGGAATAGTCTGTAAAAATGGCATATTTTGGTCACTGTGAGGCTTTAAAAAGTGGTTATTCAACATGAGGCACGATCCAACTTTAATGTTTAATCTTTTGACTGTAAAGGACTATTTCATGTGAATTATCACATTTGCAACTAAAATAAGTGTGTTTAGAGTCATTTTCCTGCCCAAAATTGGTCAAAATAGAAACTTCTGAGTAGGAGGAAAAGTGTGTAAAAATGGCTATTTTGGTCACTGTGAGGCTTTAAAAAGTGGTTATTCAACATGAGGCACGGTCAAATTGACATTTTGAATCATTTTTTGTACAGCCCAAAAAATCAATTTTCTGATGAAAAATGATGACCCCGGACCTGTCGAACTTTCTCCACATGGTCAGTAAGCGTGATTTTTTAATGTTTAATCTTTTGACTGTGAATGACTATTGCATGTGAATTATAACTTTTGGAATTAAAATTAGTGTGTTTAGAGTCATTTTCCTGCCCGAAATCGGTCAAAATAGTATCTTTTGAGTAGGAGGAATAGTCTGTAAAAATTGCAATTTTGGTCACTGTGAGGCTTTAAAAAGTAATTATTCAACATGAGGCACAATCCAATTGACGTTTGGAATCATTTTTTGTACAGTCCAAAAAATCAATTTTCTTCTGAAAAATGATGACCCCGGACCTGTCGAACTTTCTCCAGATGGTTAGTAATGGTGATTTTGTAATGTTTAATCTTATGACTGTAAATGTCTATTGAATGTGAATTATCACTTTTGGAACTAAAATAAGTGTGTTTAGAGTCATTTTCCTGCCCGAAATAGGTCAAAATAGAAGCTTTTGAGTAGGAGGAATAGTCTGTAAAAATGACAATTTTGGTTACTGTGAGGCTTTAAAAATTGGTTATTCATCATGAGGCACGATCCAATTGACATTTTGAATACTTTTTGTAGAGACCAAAAAATTAATTTTCTGATGAAAAACGACCCCGGACCTGTCGAACTGTCTCCAGATGGTTAGTAATGGTGATTTTGTAATGTTTAATCTTATGACTGTAAATGTCTATTGAATGTTAATTATCACTTTTGGAACTAAAATAAGTGTGTTTAGAGTCATTTTCCAGTCCGAAATAAGTCAAAATAGAATCTTTTGAGTAGGAGGAATAGTCTGTAAAAATGGCAATTTTGGTCACTGTGAGGCTTTAAAAAGTGATTATTCAACATGAGGCATGATCCAATTGACATTTTGAATCATTTTTTGTACAGTCCAAAAAATCAATTTTCTTCTGAAAAAATGATGACCCCGGACCTTTCGAACTTTCTCCAGATGGTTAGTAATGGTGATTTTGTAATGTTTAATCTTATGACTGTAAATGTCTATTGAATGTGAATTATCACTTTTGGAACTAAAATAAGTGTGTTTAGAGTCATTTTCCAGCCCGAAATAAATCAAAATAGAAGCTTCTGAATAGGGGGAAAAGTCATTAAAAATGGCAATATTGGTCACTGTGAGGCTTTAAAAAGTGGGTATTCAACATGAGGCACGATCCAACTTTAATGTTTATTCTTTTGACTGTAAAGGACTATTTCATTTGAATTATCACATTTGCAACTAAAATAAGTGTGTTTAGAGTCATTTTCCTGTCCAAAATTGGTCAAAATAGAATCTTCTGAGTAGGAGGAAAAGTGTGTAAAAATGGCTATTTTGGTCACTGTGAGGCTTTAAAAAGTGGTTATTCAACAAGAGGCATGATACAATTGACATTTTGAATCATTTTTTGTACAGTCCAAAAATCAATTTTCTGATGAAAAACGATGACCCTGGACCTGTCGAACTTTCTCCACATGGTCAGTAAGCGTGATTTTTTAATGTTTAATCTTTTGACTGTAAATGACTATTGCACATGAATTATCACTTTTGGAACTAAAATAAGTGTGTTTAGAGTCATTTTCCTGCCCGAAATCGGTCAAAATAGAAGCTTCTGAGAAGGAGGAATAGTCTGTAAAAATGGCAATTTTGGTCACTGTGAGGCTTTAAAAAGTGATTATTCAACATGAGGCACAATCCAATTGACTTTTGGAATCATTTTTTGTACAGTCCAAAAAATCAATTTTCTTCTGAAAAATGATGACCCCGGACCTGTCGAACTTTCTCCAGATGGTTAGTAATGGTGATTTTTTAATGTTTAATCTTTTGACTGTAAATGACTTTTGCATGTGAATTATAACTTTTGGAACGAAAATAAGTGTGTTTAGAGTCATTTTCCTGCCCAAAATTGGTCAAAATAGAAACTTCTGAGTAGGAGGAAAAGTGTGTAAAAATGGCTATTTTGGTCACTGTGAGGCTTTAAAAAGTGGTTATTCAACATGAGGCATGATCCAATTGACATTTTGAATCATTTTTTGTACAGTCCAAAAAATCAATTTTCTTCTGAAAAAATGATGACCCCGGACCTGTCGAACTGTCTCCAGATGGTTAGTAATGGTGATTTTGTAATGTTTAATCTTATGACTGTAAATGTCTATTGAATGTGAATTATCACTTTTGGAACTAAAATAAGTGTGTTTAGAGTCATTTTCCAGCCCGAAATAAGTCAAAATAGAAGCTTCTGAATAGGAGGAAAAGTCATTAAAAATGGCAATTTTGGTCACTGTGAGGCTTTAAAAAGTGGTTATTCAACATGAGGCATGAGCCAACTTTAATGTTTAATCTTTGACTGTAAATAACTATTGCATATGAATTATCACTTTTGGAACTAAAACAAGTGTGTTTAGAGTCATTTTCCTACCCGAAATCGGTCAAAATAGAAGCTTCTGAGTAGGAGGAAAAGTCTGTAAAAATGGCAATTTTGGTCACTGTGAGGCTTTAAAAAGTGGTTATTCAACATGAGGTACGATCCAACTTTAATGTTTAATCTTTGACTGTAAATAACTATTGCATATGAATTATCACTTTTGGAACTAAAATAAGTGTGTTTAGAGTCATTTTCCTGCCCGAAATCGGTCAAAATAGAAGCTTCTGAGAAGGAGGAATAGTCTGTAAAAATGGCAATTTTGGTCACTGTGAGGCTTTAAAAAGTGGTTATTCAACATGAGGCACGATCCAACTTTAATGTTTAATCTTTTGACTGTAAAGGACTATTTCATGTGAATTATCACATTTGCAACTAAAATAAGTGTGTTTAGAGTCATTTTCCTGCCCAAAATCGGTCAAAATAGAAACTTCTGAGTAGGAGGAAAAGTGTGTAAAAATGGCAATTTTGGTCACTGTGAGGCTTTAAAAAGTGGTTATTCAACATGAGGCACAATCCAATTGACATTTTGGAATCATTTTTTGTACAGTCCAAAAAATCAATTTTCTGATGAAAAATGATGACCCTGGACCTGTCGAACTTTCTCCAGATGGTCAGTAATGATGATTTTGTAATGTTTAATCTTATGACTGTAAATGTCTATTGAATGTGAATTATCACTTTTGGAACCAAAAAAAAGTGTGTTTAGAGTCATTTTCCTACCCGAAATCGGTCAAAATAGAAGCTTCTGAGTAGGAGGAAAAGTCGGTAAAAATGGCAATTTTGGTCACTGTGAGGCTTTAAAAAGTGGTTATTCAACATGAGGCACGATCCAACTTTAATGTTTAATCTTTTGACTGTAAAGGACTATTTCATGTGAATTATCACATTTGCAACTAAAATAAGTGTGTTTAGAGTCATTTTCCTCCCCAAAATTGGTCAAAATAGAAACTTCTAAGTAGGAGGAAAAGTGTGTAAAAATGGCTATTTTGGTCACTGTGAGGCTTTAAAAAGTGGTTATTCAACATGAGGCACGGTCAAATTGACATTTTGAATCATTTTTTGTACAGCCCAAAAAATCAATTTTCTGATGAAAAATGATGACCCCGGACCTGTCGAACTTTCTCCACATGGTCAGTAAGCGTGATTTTTTAATGTTTAATCTTTTGACTGTGAATGACTATTGCATGTGAATTATAACTTTTGGAATTAAAATTAGTGTGTTTAGAGTCATTTTCCTGCCCGAAATCGGTCAAAATAGTATCTTTTGAGTAGGAGGAATAGTCTGTAAAAATTGCAATTTTGGTCACTGTGAGGCTTTAAAAAGTAATTATTCAACATGAGGCACAATCCAATTGACGTTTGGAATCATTTTTTGTACAGTCCAAAAAATCAATTTTCTTCTGAAAAAATGATGACCCCGGACCTGTCGAACTTTCTCCAGATGGTTAGTAATGGTGATTTTGTAATGTTTAATCTTATGACTGTAAATGTCTATTGAATGTGAATTATCACTTTTGGAACTAAAATAAGTGTGTTTAGAGTCATTTTCCTGCCCGAAATAGGTCAAAATAGAAGCTTTTGAGTAGGAGGAATAGTCTGTAAAAATGACAATTTTGGTTACTGTGAGGCTTTAAAAATTGGTTATTCATCATGAGGCACGATCCAATTGACATTTTGAATACTTTTTTGTAGAGACCAAAAAATTAATTTTCTGATGAAAAACGATGACCCCGGACCTGTCGAACTGTCTCCAGATGGTTAGTAATGGTGATTTTGTAATGTTTAATCTTATGACTGTAAATGTCTATTGAATGTGAATTATCACTTTTGGAACTAAAATAAGTGTGTTTAGAGTCATTTTCCTAGTCCGAAATAAGTCAAAATAGAATCTTTTGAGTAGGAGGAATAGTCTGTAAAAATGGCAATTTTGGTCACTGTGAGGCTTTAAAAAGTGATTATTCAACATGAGGCATGATCCAATTGACATTTGGAATCATTTTTTGTACAGTCCAAAAATCAATTTTCTTCTGAAAAATGATGACCCCGGACCTGTCGAACTTTCTCCAGATGGTTAGTAATGGTGATTTTGTAATGTTTAATCTTATGACTGTAAATGTCTATTGAATGTGAATTATCACTTTTGGAACTAAAATAAGTGTGTTTAGAGTCATTTTCCAGCCCGAAATAAATCAAAATAGAAGCTTCTGAATAGGAGGAAAAGTCATTAAAAATGGCAATTTTGGTCACTGTGAGGCTTTAAAAAGTGGTTATTCAACATGAGGCACGATCCAACTTTAATGTTTATTCTTTTGACTGTAAAGGACTATTTCATTTGAATTATCACATTTGCAACTAAAATAAGTGTGTTTAGAGTCATTTTCCTGTCCAAAATTGGTCAAAATAGAATCTTCTGAGTAGGAGGAAAAGTGTGTAAAAATGGCTATTTTGGTCACTGTGAGGCTTTAAAAAGTGGTTATTCAACAAGAGGCATGATCCAATTGACATTTTGAATCATTTTTTGTACAGTCCAAAAAATCAATTTTCTGATGAAAAACGATGACCCTGGACCTGTCGAACTTTCTCCACATGGTCAGTAAGCGTGATTTTTTAATGTTTAATCTTTTGACTGTAAATGACTATTGCACATGAATTATCACTTTTGGAACTAAAATAAGTGTGTTTAGAGTCATTTTCCTGCCCGAAATCGGTCAAAATAGAAGCTTCTGAGAAGGAGGAATAGTCTGTAAAAATGGCAATTTTGGTCACTGTGAGGCTTTAAAAAGTGGTTATTCAACATGAGGCACGATCCAACTTTAATGTTTAATCTTTTGACTGTAAAGGACTATTTCATGTGAATTATCACATTTGCAACTAAAATAAGTGTGTTTAGAGTCATTTTCCTGCCCAAAATCGGTCAAAATAGAAACTTCTGAGTAGGAGGAAAAGTGTGTAAAAATGGCAATTTTGGTCACTGTGAGGCTTTAAAAAGTGGTTATTCAACATGAGGCACAATCCAATTGACATTTTGGAATCATTTTTTGTACAGTCCAAAAAATCAATTTTCTTCTGAAAAATGATGACCCCGGACCTGTCGAACTTTCTCCAGATGGTTAGTAATGGTGATTTTTTAATGTTTAATCTTTTGACTGTAAATGACTATTGCATGTGAATTATAACTTTTGGAACTAAAATAAGTGTGTTTAGAGTCATTTTCCTGCCCAAAATTGGTCAAAATAGAAACTTCTGAGTAGGAGGAAAAGTGTGTAAAAATGGCTATTTTGGTCACTGTGAGGCTTTAAAAAGTGGTTATTCAACATGAGGCATGATCCAATTGACATTTTGAATCATTTTTTGTACAGTCCAAAAATCAATTTTCTTCTGAAAAATGATGACCCCGGACCTGTCGAACTGTCTCCAGATGGTTAGTAATGGTGATTTTGTAATGTTTAATCTTATGACTGTAAATGTCTATTGAATGTGAATTATCACTTTTGGAACTAAAATAAGTGTGTTTAGAGTCATTTTCCAGCCCGAAATAAGTCAAAATAGAAGCTTCTGAATAGGAGGAAAAGTCATGTAAAAATGGCAATTTTGGTCACTGTGAGGCTTTAAAAAGTGGTTATTCAACATGAGGCATGAGCCAACTTTAATGTTTAATCTTTGACTGTAAATAACTATTGCATATGAATTATCACTTTTGGAACTAAAATAAGTGTGTTTAGAGTCATTTTCCTGCCCGAAATCGGTCAAAATAGAAGCTTCTGAGTAGGAGGAAAAGTCTGTAAAAATGGCAATTTTGGTCACTGTGAGGCTTTAAAAAGTGGTTATTCAACATGAGGCATGATCCAACTTTAATGTTTAATCTTTGACTGTAAATAACTATTGCATATGAATTATCACTTTTGGAACTAAAATAAGTGTGTTTAGAGTCATTTTCCTGCCCGAAATCGGTCAAAATAGAAGCTTCTGAGTAGGAGGAAAAGTCTGTAAAAATGGCAATTTTGGTCACTGTGAGGCTTTAAAAAGTGGTTATTCAACATGAGGCACGATCCAACTTTAATGTTTAATCTTTTGACTGTAAATGACTATTGCATGTGAATTATCACTTTTGGAACTAAAATAAGTGTGTTTAGAGTCATTTTCCTGCCCAAAATCGGTCAAAATAGAAGCTTCTGAGTAGGAGGAAAAGTCTGTAAAAATGGCAATTTTGGTCACTGTGAGGCTTTAAAAAGTGGTTATTCAACATGAGGCACGATCCAATTGACATTTTGAATAATTTTTTGTACAGTCCAAAAAATCAATTTTCTTCTGAAAAAATGATGACCCCGGACCTGTCGAACTTTCTCCAGATGGTTAGTAATGGTGATTTTGTAATGTTTAATCTTATGACTGTAAATGTCTATTGAATGTGAATTATCACTTTTGGAACTAAAATAAGTGTGTTTAGAGTCATTTTCCTACCCGAAATCGGTCAAAATAGAAGCTTCTGAGTAGGAGGAAAAGTCTGTAAAAATGGCAATTTTGGTCACTGTGAGGCTTTAAAAAGTGGTTATTCAACATGAGGCACGATTCAACTTTAAACACACTTATTTTAGTTGCAAATGTGATAATTCACATGAAATAGTCCTTTACAGTCAAAAGAATAAACATTAGTCATTTTCCTGCCCAAAATTGGTCAAAATAGAATCTTCTGAGTAGGAGGAAAAGTGTGTAAAAATGGCTATTTTGGTCACTGTGAGGCTTTAAAAGTGGTTATTCAACATGAGGTACAATCCAACTTTAATGTTTAATCTTTTGACTGTAAATAACTATTGCATATGAATTATCACTTTTGGAACTAAAATAAGTGTGTTTAGAGTCATTTTCCTGCCCAAAATTGGTCAAAATAGAAACTTCTGAGTAGGAGGAAAAGTGTGTAAAAATGGCTATTTTGGTCACTGTGATGCTTTAAAAAGTGGTTATTCAACATGAGGCACGATCAAATTCACATTTTGAATCATATTTTTGTACAGTCCAAAAAATCAATTTTCTGATGAAAAACGATGACCCTGGACCTGTCGAACTTTCTCCACATGGTCAGTAAGCGTGATTTTTTAATGTTTAATCTTTTGACTGTAAATGACTATTGCATATGAATTATCACTTTTGGAACTAAAATAAGTGTGTTTAGAGTCATTTTCCTGCCCGAAATCGGTCAAAATAGAAGCTTCTGAGTAGGAGGAATAGTCTGTAAAAATGGCAATTTTGGTCACTGTGAGGCTTTAAAAAGTGGTTATTCAACATGAGGCACGATCCAACTTTAATGTTTAATCTTTTGACTGTAAAGGACTATTTCATGTGAATTATCACATTTGCAACTAAAATAAGTGTGTTTAGAGTCATTTTCCTGCCCAAAATCGGTCAAAATAGAAACTTCTGAGTAGGAGGAAAAGTCTATAAAAATGGCAATTTTGGTCACTGTGAGGCTTTAAAAAGTGGTTATTCAACATGAGGCACGATCCAATTGACATTTTGAATCATTTTTTGTACAGTCCAAAAAATCAATTTTCTGATGAAAAACGATGACCCCGGACCTGTCGAACTTTCTCCAGATGGTCAGTAATGGTGATTTTGTAATGTTTAATCTTATGACTGTAAATGACTATTGCATGTGAATTATCACTTTTGGAACTAAAATAAGTGTGTTTAGAGTCATTTTCCTGCCCGAAATCGGTCAAAATAGAAGCTTTTGAGTAGGAGGAATAGTCTGTAAAAATGGCAATTTTGGTCACTGTGAGGCTTTAAAAAGTTGTTATTCAACATGAGGCACGATCCAATTGACATTTTGAATCATTTTTTGTACAGTCCAAAAAATCAATTTTCTTATGAAAAATGATGACCCCGGACCTGTCGAACTTTCTCCAGATGGTCAGGAATGGTGATTTTGTAATGTTTAATCTTTTGACTGTAAATGACTATTGCATGTGAATTATCACTTTTGGAACTAAAATAAGTGTGTTTAGAGTCATTTTCCAGCCCGAAATTGGTCAAAATAGAAGCTTCTGAGTAGGAGGAAAAGTCTGTAAAAATGGCAATTTTGGTCACTGTGAGGCTTTAAAAAGTGGTTATTCAACATGAGGCATGATCCAATTGACATTTTGAATCATTTTTTGTACAGTCCAAAAAATCAATTTTCTGATGAAAAACGAT
Source organism: Calotriton arnoldi (assembly GCA_963921515.1). NCBI lineage: Eukaryota > Metazoa > Chordata > Amphibia > Caudata > Salamandridae > Calotriton > Calotriton arnoldi. The sequence goes on along the minus strand of CAWUFW010025104.1, from coordinate 33,051 downwards.
GACCCTGGACCTGTCGAACTTTCTCCAGATGGTCAGTAATGGTGATTTTGTAATGTTTAATCTTTTGACTGTAAATGACTATTGCATGTTAATTATCACTTTTGGAACTAAAATAAGTGTGTTTAGAGTCATTTTCCTGCCCGAAATTGGTCAAAATAGAAGCTTCTGAGTAGGAGGAAAAGTCTGTAAAAATGGCAATTTTGGTCACTGTGAGGCTTTAAAAAGTGGTTATTCAACATGAGGCATGATCCAATTGACATTTTGAATCATTTTTTGTACAGTCCAAAAAATCAATTTTCTGATGAAAAACGATGACCCCGGACCTGTCGAACTTTCTCCAGATGGTCAGTAATGGTGATTTTTTAATGTTTAATCTTTTGACTGTAAATGACTATTGCATGTGAATTATCACTTTTGGAACTAAAATAAGTGTGTTTAGAGTCATTTTCCTGCCCGAAATCGGTCAAAATAGAAGCTTCTGAGTAGGAGGAAAAGTCTGTAAAAATGGCAATTTTGGTCACTGTGAGGCTTTAAAAAGTGGTTATTCAACATGAGGCACGATCCAATTGACATTTTGAATCATTTTTTGTACAGTCCAAAAAATCAATTTTCTGATGAAAAACGATGACCCCGGACCTGTCGAACTTTCTCCAGATGGTCAGTAATGGTGATTTTGTAATGTTTAATCTTTTGACTGTAAATGACTATTGCATGTGAATTATCACTTTTGGAACTAAAATAAGTGTGTTTAGAGTCATTTTCCTGCCCGAAATTGGTCAAAATAGAAGCTTCTGAGTAGGAGGAATGGTCTGTAAAAATGGCAATTTTGGTCACTGTGAGGCTTTAAAAAGTGGTTATTCAACATGAGGCACGATCCAATTGACATTTTGAATCATTTTTTGTACAGTCCAAAAAATCAATTTTCTGATGAAAAATGATGACCCCGGACCTGTCGAACTTTCTCCAGATGGTTAGGAATGGTGATTTTTTAATGTTTAATCTTTTGACTGTAAATGACTATTGCATGTGAATTATCACTTTTGGAACTAAAATTAGTGTGTTTAGAGTCATTTTCCTGCCCAAAATCGGTCAAAATAGAAGCTTCTGAGAAGGAGGAAAAGTCTGTAAAAATGGCAATTTTGGTCACTGTGAGGCTTTAAAAAGTGGTTATTCAACATGAGGCACGATTCAACTTTAAACACACTTATTTTAGTTGCAAATGTGATAATTCACATGAAATAGTCCTTTACAGTCAAAAGAATAAACATTAGTCATTTTCCTGCCCAAAATTGGTCAAAATAGAATCTTCTGAGTAGGAGGAAAAGTGTGTAAAAATGGCTATTTTGGTCACTGTGAGGCTTTAAAAAGTGGTTATTCAACATGAGGTACGATCCAACTTTAATGTTTAATCTTTGACTGTAAATAACTATTGCATATGAATTATCACTTTTGGAACAAAAACAAGTGTGTTTAGAGTCATTTTCCTGCCCAAAATTGGTCACAATAGAAACTTCTGAGTCGGAGGAAAAGTGTGTAAAAATGGCAATTTTGGTCACTGTGAGGCTTTAAAAAGTGGTTATTCAACATGAGGCACGATCCAATTGACATTTTGAATCATTTTTTGTACAGTCCAAAAATCAATTTTCTGATGAAAAATGATGACCCTGGACCTGTCGAACTTTCTCCACATGGTCAGTAAGCGTGATTTTTTAATGTTTAATCTTTTGACTGTAAATGACTATTGCATATGAATTATCACTTTTGGAACTAAAATAAGTGTGTTTAGAGTCATTTTCCTGCCCGAAATCGGTCAAAATAGAAGCTTCTGAGAAGGAGGAATAGTCTGTAAAAATGGCAATTTTGGTCACTGTGAGGCTTTAAAAAGTGGTTATTCAACATGAGGCACGATCCAACTTTAATGTTTAATCTTTTGACTGTAAAGGACTATTTCATGTGAATTATCACATTTGCAACTAAAATAAGTGTGTTTAGAGTCATTTTCCTGCCCAAAATTGGTCAAAATAGAAACTTCTGAGTAGGAGGAAAAGTGTGTAAAAATGGCTATTTTGGTCACTGTGAGGCTTTAAAAAGTGGTTATTCAACATGAGGCACGATCCAATTGACATTTTGAATCATTTTTTGTACAGCCCAAAAAATCAATTTTCTGATGAAAAACGATGACCCCGGACCTGTCGAACTTTCTCCACATGGTCAGTAAGCGTGATTTTTTAATGTTTAATCTTTTGACTGTAAATGACTATTGCATGTGAATTATAACTTTTGGAACTAAAATAAGTGTGTTTAGAGTCATTTTCCTGCCCGAAATCGGTCAAAATAGAAGCTTCTGAGTAGGAGGAAAAGTCTGTAAAAATGGCAATTTTGGTCACTGTGAGGCTTTAAAAAGTGGTTATTCAACATGAGGCATGATCCAATTGACATTTTGAATCATTTTTTGTACAGTCCAAAAAATCAATTTTCTGATGAAAAATGATGACCCCGGACCTGTCGAACTTTCTCCAGATGGTTAGTAATGGTGATTTTGTAATGTTTAATCTTATGACTGTAAATGTCTATTGAATGTGAATTATCACTTTTGGAACTAAAATAAGTGTGTTTAGAGTCATTTTCCTGCCCGAAATAGGTCAAAATAGAAGCTTCTGATTAGGAGGAATAGTCTGTAAAAATGGCAATTTTGATCACTGTGAGGCTGTAAAAAGTGGTTATTCAACATGAGGCATGATCCAATTGACATTTTGAATCATTTTTTGTACAGTCCAAAAAATCAATTTTCTGATGAAAAATGATGACCCCGGACCTGTCGAACTTTCTCCAGATGGTTAGTAATGGTGATTTTGTAATGTTTAATCTTATGACTGTAAATGACTATTGCATGTGAATTATCACTTTTGGAACTAAAATAAGTGTGTTTAGAGTCATTTTCCTGCCCGAAATAGGTCAAAATAGAAGCTTCTGAGTAGGAGGAAAAGTCATGTAAAAATGGCAATTTTGGTCACTGTGAGGCTTTAAAAAGTGGTTATTCAACATGAGGCACGATCCAACTTTAATGTTTATTCTTTTGACTGTAAAGGACTATTTCATGTGAATTATCACATTTGCAACTAAAATAAGTGTGTTTAGAGTCATTTTCCTGCCCAAAATTGGTCAAAATAGAATCTTCTGAGTAGGAGGAAAAGTGTGTAAAAATGGCTATTTTGGTCACTGTGAGGCTTTAAAAAGTGGTTATTCAACATGAGGCATGATCCAATTGACATTTTGAATCATTTTTTGTACAGTCCAAAAATCAATTTTCTGATGAAAAACGATGACCCTGGACCTGTCGAACTTTCTCCACATGGTCAGTAAGCGTGATTTTTTAATGTTTAATCTTTTGACTGTAAATGACTATTGCATATGAATTATCACTTTTGGAACTAAAATAAGTGTGTTTAGAGTCATTTTCCTGCCCGAAATCGGTCAAAATAGAAGCTTCTGAGTAGGAGGAATAGTCTGTAAAAATGGCAATTTTGGTCACTGTGAGGCTTTAAAAAGTGGTTATTCAACATGAGGCACGATCCAACTTTAATGTTTAATCTTTTGACTGTAAAGGACTATTTCATGTGAATTATCACATTTGCAACTAAAATAAGTGTGTTTAGAGTCATTTTCCTGCCCAAAATTGGTCAAAATAGAAACTTCTGAGTAGGAGGAAAAGTGTGTAAAAATGGCAATTTTGGTCACTGTGAGGCTTTAAAAAGTGGTTATTCAACATGAGGCACGATCCAATTGACATTTTGAATCATTTTTTGTACAGTCCAAAAAATCAATTTTCTGATGAAAAACGATGACCCCGGACCTGTCGAACTTTCTCCAGATGGTCAGTAATGGTGATTTTTTAATGTTTAATCTTTTGACTGTAAATGACTATTGCATGTGAATTATAACTTTTGGAACTAAAATAAGTGTGTTTAGAGTCATTTTCCTGCCCAAAATTGGTCAAAATAGAAACTTCTGAGTAGGAGGAAAAGTGTGTAAAAATGGCAATTTTGGTCACTGTGAGGCTTTAAAAAGTGGTTATTCAACATGAGGCACGATCCAATTGACATTTTGAATCATTTTTTGTACAGTCCAAAAATCAATTTTCTGATGAAAAATGATGACCCCGGACCTGTCGAACTTTCTCCAGATGGTTAGTAATGGTGATTTTGTAATGTTTAATCTTATGACTGTAAATGACTATTGCATGTGAATTATAACTTTTGGAACTAAAATAAGTGTTTAGAGTCATTTTCCTGCCCGAAATAAATCGAAATAGAAGCTTCGGAGTAGGAGGAAAAGTCATGTAAAAATGGCAATTTTGGTCACTGTGAGGCTTTAAAAAGTGGTTATTCAACATGAGGCATGAGCCAACTTTAATGTTTAATCTTTGACTGTAAATAACTATTGCATATGAATTATCACTTTTGGAACTAAAATAAGTGTGTTTAGAGTCATTTTCCTGCCCGAAATCGGTCAAAATAGAAGCTTCTGAGTAGGAGGAAAAGTCTGTAAAAATGGCAATTTTGGTCACTGTGAGGCTTTAAAAAGTGGTTATTCAACATGAGGCACGATCCAACTTTAATGTTTAATCTTTGACTGTAAATAACTATTGCATATGAATTATCACTTTTGGAACCAAAACAAGTGTGTTTAGAGTCATTTTCCTGCCCAAAATTGGTCACAATAGAAACTTCTGAGTAGGAGGAAAAGCTGTACAAATGGCTATTTTGGTCACTGTGAGGCTTTAAAACTGGTTATTCAACATGAGGCATGATCTAATTTAATGTTTAATCTTTTGACTGTAAATGACTATTGCATATGAATTATCACTTTTGGAACTAAAATAAGTGTGTTTAGAGTCATTTTCCTGCCCAAAATCGGTCAAAATAGAAGCTTCTGAGTAGGAGGAATAGTCTGTAAAAATGGCAATTTTGGTCACTGTGAGGCTTTAAAAAGTGGTTATTCAACATGAGGCACGATCCAACTTTAATGTTTAATCTTTTGACTGTAAAGGACTATTTCATGTGAATTATCACATTTGCAACTAAAATAAGTGTGTTTAGAGTCATTTTCCTGCCCAAAATTGGTCAAAATAGAAACTTCTGCTTAGGAGGAAATGTCTATAAAAATGGCAATTTTGGTCACTGTGAGGATTTAAAAAGTGGTTATTCAACATGAGGCACGATCCAATTGACATTTTGAATCATTTTTTGTACAGTCCAAAAAATCAATTTTCTGATGAAAAATGATGACCCCGGACCTGTCGAACTTTCTCCAGATGGTCAGTAATGGTGATTTTGTAATGTTTAATCTTTTGACTGTAAATGACTATTGCATGTGAATTATAACTTTTGGAACTAAAATAAGTGTGTTTAGAGTCATTTTCCTGCCCGAAATAGGTCAAAATAGAAGCTTTTGAGTAGGAGGAATAGTCTGTAAAAATGGCAATTTTGGTCACTGTGAGGCTTTAAAAATTGGTTATTCAACATGAGGCACGATCCAATTGACATTTTGAATCATTTTTTGTAGAGTCCAAAAAATCAATTTTCTGATGAAAATCGATGACCCCGGACCTGTCGAACTTTCTCCAGATGGTTAGTAATGGTGATTTTGTAATGTTTAATCTTTTGACTGTAAATGACTATTGCATGTGAATTATAACTTTTGGAACTAAAATAAGTGTGTTTAGAGTCATTTTCCTGCCCGAAATCGGTCAAAATAGAAGCTTCTGAGTAGGAGGAAAAGTCTGTAAAAATGGCAATTTTGGTCACTGTGAGACCTTAAAAAGTGGTTATTCAACATGAGGCACGATCCAACTTTAATGTTTAATCTTTTGACTGTAAATGACTATTGCATATGAATTATCACTTTTGGAACTAAAACAAGTGTGTTTAGAGTCATTTTCCTGCCCAAAATTGGTCAAAATAGAAACTTCTGAGTAGGAGGAAAAGTGTGTAAAAATGGCTATTTTGGTCACTGTGAGGCTTTAAAAAGTGGTTATTCAACATGAGGCACGATCCAATTGACAATTTGAATCATTTTTTGTACAGTCCAAAAATCAATTTTCTGATGAAAAATGATGACCCTGGACCTGTCGAACTTTCTCCACATGGTCAGTAATGCGTGATTTTTTAATGTTTAATCTTTTGACTGTAAATGACTATTGCATATGAATTATCACTTTTGGAACTAAAATAAGTGTGTTTAGAGTCATTTTCCTGCCCGAAATCGGTCAAAATAGAAGCTTCTGAGTAGGAGGAATAGTCTGTAAAAATGGCAATTTTGGTCACTGTGAGGCTTTAAAAAGTGGTTATTCAACATGAGGCACGATCCAACTTTAATGTTTAATCTTTTGACTGTAAAGGACTATTTCATGTGAATTATCACATTTGCAACTAAAATAAGTGTGTTTAGAGTCATTTTCCTGCCCAAAATTGGTCAAAATAGAAACTTCTGAGTAGGAGGAAAAGTGTGTAAAAATGGCTATTTTGGTCACTGTGATGCTTTAAAAAGTGGTTATTCAACATGAGGCACGATCAAATTCACATTTTGAATCATATTTTTGTACAGTCCAAAAAATCAATTTTCTGATGAAAAACGATGACCCGGACCTGTCGAACTTTCTCCACATGGTCAGTAAGCGTGATTTTTTAATGTTTAATCTTTTGACTGTAAATGACTATTGCATGTGAATTATAACTTTTGGAATTAAAATTAGTGTGTTTTGAGTCATTTTCCTGCCCGAAATAGGTCAAAATAGAAGATTTTGAGTAGGAGGAATAGTCTGTAAAAATGACAATTTTGGTCACTGTGAGGCTTTAAAAAGTGGTTATTCAACATGAGGCACGATCCAATTGACATTTTGAATCATTTTTTGTACAGTCCAAAAAATCAATTTTCTGATGAAAAATGATGACCCCGGACCTGTCGAACTTTCTCCAGATGGTCAGTAATGGTGATTTTGTAATGTTTAATCTTTTGAATGTAAATAACTATTGCATGTGAATTATCACTTTTGGAACTAAAATAAGTGTGTTTAGAGTCATTTTCCTGCCCGAAATTGGTCAAAATAGAAACTTCTGAGTAGGAGGAAAAGTCTGTAAAAATGGCAATTTTGGTCACTGTGAGGCTTTAAAAAGTGGTTATTCAACATGAGGCACGATCCAATTGACATTTTGAATCATTTTTTGTACAGTCCAAAAAATCAATTTTCTGATGAAAAACGATGACCCCGGACCTGTCGAACTTTCTCCAGATGGTCAGTAATGGTGATTTTTTAATGTTTAATCTTTTGACTGTAAATGACTATTGCATGTGAATTATAACTTTTGGAACTAAAATAAGTGTGTTTAGAGTCATTTTCCTGCCCGAAATCGGTCAAAATAGAAGCTTCTGAGTAGGAGGAATAGTCTGTAAAAATGGCAATTTTGGTCACTGTGAGGCTTTAAAAAGTGGTTATTCAACATGAGGCACGATCCAACTTTAATGTTTAATCTTTTGACTGTAAAGGACTATTTCATGTGAATTATCACATTTGCAACTAAAATAAGTGTGTTTAGAGTCATTTTCCTGCCCAAAATTGGTCAAAATAGAAACTTCTGAGTAGGAGGAAAAGTGTGTAAAAATGGCTATTTTGGTCACTGTGAGGCTTTAAAAAGTGGTTATTCAACATGAGGCATGATCCAATTGACATTTTGAATCATTTTTTGTACAGTCCAAAAATCAATTTTCTGATGAAAAACGATGACCCCGGACCTGTCGAACTTTCTCCAGATGGTCAGTAATGGTGATTTTTTAATGTTTAATCTTTTGACTGTAAATGACTATTGCATGTGAATTATAACTTTTGGAACTAAAATAAGTGTGTTTAGAGTCATTTTCCTGCCCGAAATCGGTCAAAATAGAAGCTTCTGAGTAGGAGGAAAAGTCTGTAAAAATGGCAATTTTGGTCACTGTGAGGCTTTAAAAAGTGGTTATTCAACATGAGGCATGATCCAATTGACATTTTGAATCATTTTTTGTACAGTCCAAAAAATCAATTTTCTGATGAAAAACGATGACCCCGGACCTGTCGAACTTTCTCCAGATGGTCAGTAATGGTGATTTTTTAATGTTTAATCTTTTGACTGTAAATGACTATTGCATGTGAATTATCACTTTTGGAACTAAAATAAGTGTGTTTAGAGTCATTTTCCTGCCCAAAATTGGTCAAAATAGAAACTTCTGAGTAGGAGGAAAAGTGTGTAAAAATGGCTATTTTGGTCACTGTGAGGCTTTAAAAAGTGGTTATTCAACATGAGGCATGATCCAATTGACATTTTGAATCATTTTTTGTACAGTCCAAAAAATCAATTTTCTGATGAAAAACGATGACCCCGGACCTGTCGAACTTTCTCCAGATGGTCAGTAATGGTGATTTTTTAATGTTTAATCTTTTGACTGTAAATAACTATTGCATGTGAATTATCACTTTTGGAACTAAAATAAGTGTGTTTAGAGTCATTTTCCTGCCCGAAATCGGTCAAAATAGAAGCTTCTGAGTAGGAGGAATAGTCTGTAAAAATGGCAATTTTGGTCACTGTGAGGCTTTAAAAAGTGGTTATTCAACATGAGGCACGATCCAACTTTAATGTTTAATCTTTTGACTGTAAAGGACTATTTCATGTGAATTATCACATTTGCAACTAAAATAAGTGTGTTTAGAGTCATTTTCCTGCCCAAAATTGGTCAAAATAGAAACTTCTGAGTAGGAGGAAAAGTGTGTAAAAATGGCTATTTTGGTCACTGTGAGGCTTTAAAAAGTGGTTATTCAACATGAGGCATGATCCAATTGACATTTGGAATCATTTTTTGTACAGTCCAAAAAATCAATTTTCTGATGAAAAACCATGACCCCGGACCTGTCGAACTTTCTCCACATGGTCAGTAAGCGTGATTTTTTAATGTTTAATCTATTGACTGTAAATTACTATTGCATATGAATTATAACTTTTGGAATTAAAATAAGTGTGTTTAGAGTCATTTTCCTGCCCGAAATCCGTCAAAATAGAAGCTTCTGAGTAGGAGGAAAAGTCTGTAAAAATGGCAATTTTGACCACTGTGAGGCTTTAAAAAGTGGTTATTCAACATGAGGCATGATCCAATTGACATTTGTAATCATTTTTTCGACAGTCCAAAAAATCAATTTTCTGATGAAAAATGATGACCCCGGACCTGTCGAACTTTCTCCAGATGGTCAGTAATGGTGATTTTTTAATGTTTAATCTTTTGACTGTAAATAACTATTGCATGTGAATTATCACGTTTGGAACTAAAATAAGTGTGTTTAGAGTAATTTTCCTGCCCGAAATCAGTCAAAATAGAAGCTTCTGAGTAGGAGGAATAGTCTGTAAAAATGGCAATTTTGGTCACTGTGAGGCTTTAAAAAGTGGTTATTCAACATGAGGCACGATCCAATTGACATTTTGAATCATTTTTTGTACAGTCCAAAAAATCAATTTTCTGATGAAAAACGATGACCCCGGACCTGTCGAACTTTCTCCAGATGGTCAGTAATGCGTGATTTTTTAATGTTTAATCTTTTGACTGTAAATGACTATTGCATGTGAATTATAACTTTTGGAACTAAAATAAGTGTGTTTAGAGTCATTTTCCTGCCCGAAATCGGTCAAAATAGAAGCTTCTGAGTAGGAGGAAAAGTCTGTAAAAATGGCAATTTTGGTCACTGTGAGGCTTTAAAAAGTGGTTATTCAACATGAGGCATGATCCAATTGACATTTTGAATCATTTTTTGTACAGTCCAAAAAATCAATTTTCTGAAGAAAAACGATGACCCCGGACCTGTCAAACTTTCTCCAGATGGTCAGTAATGGTGATTTTTTAATGTTTAATCTTTTGACTGTAAATGACTATTGCATGTGAATTATAACTTTTGGAACTAAAATAAGTGTGTTTAGAGTCATTTTCCTGCCCAAAATTGGTCAAAATAGAAGCTTTTGAGTAGGAGGAATAGTCTGTAAAAATGGCAATTTTGGTCACTGTGAGGCTTTAAAAAGTGGTTATTCAACATGAGGCACGATCCAACTTTAATGTTTAATCTTTTGACTGTAAAGGACTATTTCATGTGAATTATCACATTTGCAACTAAAATAAGTGTGTTTAGAGTCATTTTCCTGCCCAAAATCGGTCAAAATAGAAACTTCTGAGTAGGAGGAAAAGTGTGTAAAAATGGCAATTTTGGTCACTGTGAGGCTTTAAAAAGTGGTTATTCAACATGAGGCATGATCCAATTGACATTTTGAATCATTTTTTGTACAGTCCAAAAAAATCAATTTTCTGATGAAAAACGATGACCCCGGACCTGTCGAACTTTCTCCAGATGGTCAGTAATGGTGATTTTGTAATGTTTAATCTTTTGACTGTAAATGACTATTGCATGTTAATTATCACTTTTGGAACTAAAATAAGTGTGTTTAGAGTCATTTTCCTGCCCGAAATCAGTCAAATTAGAAGCTTATGAGTAGGAGGAAAAGTCTGTAAAAATGGCAATTTTGGTCACTGTGAGGCTTTAAAAAGTGGTTATTCAACATGAGGCACGATTCAACTTTAAACACACTTATTTTAGTTGCAAATGTGATAATTCACATGAAATAGTCCTTTACAGTCAAAAGAATAAACATTAGTCATTTTCCTGCCCAAAATTGGTCAAAATAGAATCTTCTGAGTAGGAGGAAAAGTGTGTAAAAATGGCTATTTTGGTCACTGTGAGGCTTTAAAAAGTGGTTATTCAACATGAGGTACAATCCAACTTTAATGTTTAATCTTTGACTGTAAATAACTATTGCATATGAATTATCACTTTTGGAACTAAAATAAGTGTGTTTAGAGTCATTTTCCTGCCCAAAATTGGTCAAAATAGAAACTTCTGAGTAGGAGGAAAAGTGTGTAAAAATGGCTATTTTGGTCACTGTGAGGCTTTAAAAACTGGTTATTCAACATGAGGCACGATCAAATTGACATTTTGAATCATTTTTTGTACAGTCCAAAAATCAATTTTCTGATGAAAAATGATGACCCTGGACCTGTCGAACTTTCTCCACATGGTCAGTAAGCGTGATTTTTTAATGTTTAATCTTTTGACTGTAAATGACTATTGCACATGAATTATCACTTTTGGAACTAAAATAAGTGTGTTTAGAGTCATTTTCCTGCCCGAAATCGGTCAAAATAGAAGCTTCTGAGTAGGAGGAATAGTCTGTAAAAATGGCAATTTTGGTCACTGTGAGGCTTTAAAAAGTGGTTATTCAACATGAGGCACGATCCAACTTTAATGTTTAATCTTTTGACTGTAAAGGACTATTTCATGTGAATTATCACATTTGCAACTAAAATAAGTGTGTTTAGAGTCATTTTCCTGCCCAAAATTGGTCAAAATAGAAACTTCTGAGTAGGAGGAAAAGTGTGTAAAAATGGCTATTTTGGTCACTGTGAGGCTTTAAAATGTGGTTATTCAACATGAGGCACGGTCAAATTGACATTTTGAATCATTTTTTGTACAGCCCAAAAAATCAATTTTCTGATGAAAAACGATGACCCCGGACCTGTCGAACTTTCTCCACATGGTCAGTAAGCGTGATTTTTTAATGTTTAATCTTTTGACTGTGAATGACTATTGCATGTGAATTATAACTTTTGGAATTAAAATAAGTGTGTTTAGAGTCATTTTCCTGCCCGAAATCGGTCAAAATAGAATCTTTTGAGTAGGAGGAACAGTCTGTAAAAATGGCAATTTTGGTCACTGTGAGGCTTTAAAAAGTGATTATTCAACATGAGGCACAATCCAATTGACTTTTGGAATCATTTTTTGTACAGTCCAAAAAATCAATTTTCTTCTGAAAAAATGATGACCCCGGACCTGTCGAACTTTCTCCAGATGGTTAGTAATGATGATTTTGTAATGTTTAATCTTATGACTGTAAATGTCTATTGAATGTGAATTATCACTTTTGGAACTAAAATAAGTCTGTTTAGAGTCATTTTCCTGCCCGAAATAGGTCAAAATAGAAGCTTTTGAGTAGGAGGAATAGTCTGTAAAAATGGCAATTTTGGTCACTGTGAGGCTTTAAAAAGTGGTTATTCAACATGAGGCACGATCCAATTGACATTTTGAATCACTTTTTGTACAGTCCAAAAAATCAATTTTCTGATGAAAAACGATGACCCCGGACCTGTCGAACTTTCTCCAGATGGTCAGTAATGGTGATTTTTTAATGTTTAATCTTTTGACTGTAAATGACTATTGCATGTGATTTATAACTTTTGGAATTAAAATAAGTGTGTTTAGAGTCATTTTCCTACCCGAAATCGGTCAAAATAGAAGCTTCTGAGTAGGAGGAAAAGTCTGTAAAAATGGCAATTTTGGTCACTGTGAGGCTTTAAAAAGTGGTTATTCAACATGAGGCATGATCCAATTGACATTTTGAATCATTTTTTGTATAGTCCAAAAAACAATTTTCTGATGAAAAATGATTACCCCGGAGCTGTCGAACTTTCTCCAGATGGTCATTAATGGTGATTTTTGTAATGTTTAATGTTTTGACTGTAAATGTCTATTGCATGTGAATTATCACTTTTGGAACTAAAATAGGTGTGTTTAGAGTCATTTTCCTGCCCGAAATAGGTCAAAATAGAAGCTTCTGAGTAGGAGGAAAAGTCATGTAAAAATGGCAATTTTGGTCACTGTGAGGCTTTAAAAAGTGGTTATTCAACATGAGGCACGATCCAACTTTAATGTTTATTCTTTTGACTGTAAAGGACTATTTCATGTGAATTATCACATTTGCAACTAAAATAAGTGTGTTTAGAGTCATTTTCCTGCCCAAAATTGGTCAAAATAGAATCTTCTGAGTAGGAGGAAAAGTGTGTAAAAATGGCTATTTTGGTCACTGTGAGGCTTTAAAAGTGGTTATTCAACATGAGGCATGATCCAATTGACATTTTGAATAATTTTTTCTACAGTCCAAAAAATCAATTTTCTGATGAAAAACGATGACCCTGGGCCTGTCGAACTTTCTCCACATGGTCAGTAATGGTGATTTTTTAATGTTTAATCTTTTGACTGTAAATGACTATTGCATATGAATTATCACTTTTGGAACTAAAATAAGTGTGTTTAGAGTCATTTTCCTGCCCAAAATCGGTCAAAATAGAAGCTTCTGAGTAGGAGGAATAGTCTGTAAAAATGGCAATTTTGGTCACTGTGAGGCTTTAAAAAGTGGTTATTCAACATGAGGCACGATCCAACTTTAATGTTTAATCTTTTGACTGTAAAGGACTATTTCATGTGAATTATCACATTTGCAACTAAAATAAGTGTGTTTAGAGTCATTTTCCTGCCCAAAATTGGTCAAAATAGAAACTTCTGAGTAGGAGGAAAAGTGTGTAAAAATGGCTATTTTGGTCACTGTGAGGCTTTAAAAAGTGGTTATTCAACATGAGGCACGATCCAATTGACATTTTGAATCATTTTTTGTACAGTCCAAAAATCAATTTTCTGATGAAAAATGATGACCCCGGACCTGTCGAACTTTCTCCAGATGGTCAGTAATGATGATTTTTTAATGTTTAATCTTTTGACTGTAAATAACTATTGCATGTGAATTATAACTTTTGGAACTAAAATAAGTGTGTTTAGAGTCATTTTCCTGCCCAAAATTGGTCAAAATAGAAGCTTCTGAGTAGGAGGAAAAGTCTGTAAAAATGGCAATTTTGGTCACTGTGAGGCTTTAAAAAGTGGTTATTCAACATGAGGCATGATCCAATTGACATTTGGAATCATTTTTTGTACAGTCCAAAAATCAATTTTCTGATGAAAAATGATGACCCCGGACCTGTCGAACTTTCTCCAGATGGTCAGTAATGGTGATTTTGTAATGTTTAATCTTATGACTGTAAATGACTATTGCATGTGAATTATCACTTTTGGAACTAAAATAAGTGTGTTTAGAGTCATTTTCCTGCCCGAAATTGGTCAAAATAGAAGCTTCTGAGTAGGAGGAAAAGTCTGTAAAAATGGCAATTTTGGTCACTGTGAGGCTTTAAAAAGTGGTTATTCAACATGAGGCACGATCCAACTTTAATGTTTAATCTTTGACTGTAAAGTGACTATTTCATATGAATTATCACTTTTGCAACCAAAACAAGTGTGTTTAGAGTCATTTTCCTGCCCAAAATTGGTCAAAATAGAAACTTCTGAGTAGGAGGAAAAGTGTGTAAAAATGGCTATTTTGGTCACTGTGAGGCTTTAAAAAGTGGTTATTCAACATGAGGCACGATCCAATTGACATTTTGAATCATTTTTTGTACAGTCCAAAAAATCAATTTTCTGATGAAAAACGATGACCCTGGACCTGTCGAACTTTCTCCACATGGTCAGTAATGGTGATTTTTTAATGTTTAATCTTTTGACTGTAAATGACTATTGCATATGAATTATCACTTTTGGAACTAAAATAAGTGTGTTTAGAGTCATTTTCCTGCCCGAAATCGGTCAAAATAGAAGCTTCTGAGTAGGAGGAATAGTCTGTAAAAATGGCAATTTTGGTCACTGTGAGGCTTTAAAAAGTGGTTATTCAACATGAGGCACGATCCAACTTTAATGTTTAATCTTTTGACTGTAAAGGACTATTTCATGTGAATTATCACATTTGCAACTAAAATAAGTGTGTTTAGAGTCATTTTCCTGCCCAAAATTGGTCAAAATAGAAACTTCTGAGTAGGAGGAAAAGTGTGTAAAAATGGCTATTTTGGTCACTGTGAGGCTTTAAAAAGTGGTTATTCAACATGAGGCATGATCCAATTGACATTTTGAATCATTTTTTGTACAGTCCAAAAATCAATTTTCTGATGAAAAACGATGACCCCGGACCTGTCGAACTTTCTCCAGATGGTCAGTAATGCGTGATTTTTTAATGTTTAATCTTTTGACTGTAAATGACTATTGCATGTGAATTATCACTTTTGGAACTAAAATAAGTGTGTTTAGAGTCATTTTCCTGCCCGAAATCGGTCAAAATAGAAGCTTCTGAGTAGGAGGAAAAGTCTGTAAAAATGGCAATTTTGGTCACTGTGAGGCTTTAAAAAGTGGTTATTCAACATGAGGCACGATCCAACTTTAATGTTTAATCTTTTGACTGTAAATGACTATTGCATGTGAATTATCACTTTTGGAACTAAAATAAGTGTGTTTAGAGTCATTTTCCTGCCCAAAATTGGTCAAAATAGAAGCTTCTGAGTAGGAGGAAAAGTCTGTAAAAATGGCAATTTTGGTCACTGTGAGGCTTTAAAAAGTGGTTATTCAACATGAGGCACGATCAAATTGACATTTTGAATCATTTTTTGTAGAGTCCAAAAAAAATCAATTTTCTGATGAAAAACGATGACCCTGGACCTGTCGAACTTTCTCCACATGGTCAGTAAGCGTGATTTTTTAATGTTTAATCTTTTGACTGTAAATGACTATTGCATATGAATTATCACTTTTGGAACTAAAATAAGTGTGTTTAGAGTCATTTTCCTGCCCAAAATTGGTCAAAATAGAAACTTCTGAGTAGGAGGAAAAGTGTGTAAAAATGGCTATTTTGGTCACTGTGAGGCTTTAAAAAGTGGTTATTCAACATGAGGCATGATCCAATTGACATTTTGAATCATTTTTTGTACAGTCTAAAAAAATCAATTTTTTGATGAAAAATGATGACCCTGGACCTGTCGAACTTTCTCCAGATGGTCAGTAATGGTGTTTTTTTAATGTTTAATCTTTTGACTGTAAATGACTATTGCATGTGAATTATCACTTTTGGAACTAAAATAAGTGTGTTTAGAGTCATTTTCCTGCCCGAAATCGGTCAAAATAGAAGCTTCTGAGTAGGAGGAATAGTCTGTAAAAATGGCAATTTTGGTCACTGTGAGGCTTTAAAAAGTGGTTATTCAACATGAGGCACGATCCAACTTTAATGTTTAATCTTTTGACTGTAAAGGACTATTTCATGTGAATTATCACATTTGCAACTAAAATAAGTGTGTTTAGAGTCATTTTCCTGCCCAAAATTGGTCAAAATAGAAACTTCTGAGTAGGAGGAAAAGTGTGTAAAAATGGCTATTTTGGTCACTGTGAGGCTTTAAAAAGTGGTTATTCAACATGAGGCATGATCCAATTGACATTTTGAATCATTTTTTGTACAGCCCAAAAAATCAATTTTCTGATGAAAAACGATGACCCCGGACCTGTCGAACTTTCTCCACATGGTCAGTAAGCGTGATTTTTTAATGTTTAATCTTTTGACTGTAAATGACTATTGCATGTGAATTATAACTTTTGGAATTAAAATAAGTGTGTTTAGAGTCATTTTCCTGCCCGAAATCGGTCAAAATAGAAGCTTCTGAGTAGGAGGAATAGTCTGTAAAAATGGCAATTTTGGTCACTGTGAGGCTTTAAAAAGTGATTATTTAACATGAGGAACGATCCAATTGACATTTTGAATCTTTTTTTGTACAGTGCAAAAATTCAATTTTCTGATGAAAAATGATGACCCCGGACCTGTCGAACTTTCTCCAGATGGTTAGTAATGGTGATTTTGTAATGTTTAATCTTATGACTGTAAATGACTATTGCATGTGAATTATCACTTTTGGAACTAAAATAAGTGTGTTTAGAGTCATTTTCCTGCCCGAAATTGGTCAAAATAGAAGCTTTTGTGTAGGAAGAACACTCTGTAAAAATGGCAATTTTGGTCACTGTGAGGCTTTAAAAAGTGGTTATTCAACATGAGGCACGATCCAATTGACATTTTGAATCATTTTTTGTACAGTCCAAAAAATCAATTTTCTGATGAAAAACGATGACCCCGGACCTGTCGAACTTTCTCCACATGGTCAGTAATGCGTGATTTTTTAATGTTTAATCTTTTGACTGTAAATGACTATTGCATGTGAATTATAACTTTTGGAATTAAAATAAGTGTGTTTAGAGTCATTTTCCTGCCCGAAATCGGTCAAAATAGAAGCTTCTGAGTAGGAGGAAAAGTCTGTAAAAATGGCAATTTTGACCACTGTGAGGCTTTAAAAAGTGGTTATTCAACATGAGGCATGATCCAATTGACATTTGTAATCATTTTTTCTACAGTCCAAAAAATCAATTTGCTGATGAAAAACAATGACCCCGGATCTGTCGAACTTTCTCCAGATGGTCAGTAATGGTGATTTTTTAATGTTTAATCATTTGACTGTAAATGACTATTGCATGTGAATTATAACTTTTGGAACTAAAATAAGTGTGATTAGAGTCATTTTCCTGCCCGAAATTGGTCAAAATAGAAGCTTCTGAGTAGGAGGAAAAGTCTGTAAAAATGGCAATTTTGGTCACTGTGAGGCTTTAAAAAGTGGTTATTCAACATGAGGCACGATCCAACTTTAATGTTTATTCTTTTGACTGTAAAGGACTATTTCATGTGAATTATCACATTTGCAACTAAAATAAGTGTGTTTAGAGTCATTTTCCTGCCCAAAATTGGTCAAAATAGAATCTTCTGAGTAGGAGGAAAAGTGTGTAAAAATGGCTATTTTGGTCACTGTGAGGCTTTAAAAAGTGGTTATTCAACATGAGGCATGATCCAATTGACATTTTTAATCATTTTTTCTACAGTCCAAAAAATCAATTTGCTGATGAAAAACGATGACCCCGGACCTGTCGAACTTTCTCCAGATGGTCAGTAATGCTGATTTTTTAATGTTTAATCTTTTGATTGTAAATAACTATTGCATATAAATTATCACTTTTGGAACTAAAATAAGTGTGTTTAGAGTCATTTTCCTGCCCGAAATCGGTCAAAATAGAAGCTTCTGAGTAGGAGGAATAGTCTGTAAAAATGGCAATTTTGGTCACTGTGAGGCTTTAAAAAGTGGTTATTCAACATGAGGCACGATCCAACTTTAATGTTTAATCTTTTGACTGTAAAGGACTATTTCATGTGAATTATCACATTTGCAACTAAAATAAGTGTGTTTAGAGTCATTTTCCTGCCCAAAATTGGTCAAAATAGAAACTTCTGAGTAGGAGGAAAAGTGTGTAAAAATGGCTATTTTGGTCACTGTGAGGCTTTAAAAAGTGGTTATTCAACATGAGGCATGATCCAATTGACATTTTGAATCATTTTTTGTACAGTCCAAAAATCAATTTTCTGATGAAAAACGATGACCCCGGACCTGTCGAACTTTCTCCAGATGGTCAGTAATGCGTGATTTTTTAATGTTTAATCTTTTGACTGTAAATGACTATTGCATGTGAATTATCACTTTTGGAACTAAAATAAGTGTGTTTAGAGTCATTTTCTTGCCCGAAATCATTCAAAATAGAAGCTACTGAGTAGGAGGAAAAGTCTGTAAAAATGGCAATTTTGACCACTGTGAGGCTTTAAAAAGTGGTTATTCAACATGAGGCATGATCCAATTGACATTTGTAATCATTTTTTCTACAGTCCAAAAAATCAATTTTCTGATGAAAAACGATGACCCCGGACCTGTCGAACTTTCTCCAGATGGTCAGTAAGTGGTGATTTTGTAATGTTTAATCTTTTGACTGTAAATGACTATTGCATGTGAATTATCACTTTTGGAACTAAAATAAGTGTGTTTAGAGTCATTTTCCTGCCCGAAATCGGTCAAAATAGAAGCTTCTGAGTAGGAGGAAAAGTCTGTAAAAATGGCAATTTTGGTCACTGTGAGGCTTTAAAAAGTGGTTATTCAACATGAGGCACGATCCAACTTTAATGTTTAATCTTTTGACTGTAAATGGACTATTTCATATGAATTATCACATTTGCAACCAAAATAAGTGTGTTTAGAGTCATTTTCCTGCCCAAAATTGGTCAAAATAGAAGCTTCTGAGTAGGAGGAAAAGTGTGTAAAAATGGCTATTTTGGTCACTGTGAGGCTTTAAAAAGTGGTTATTCAACATGAGGCATGATCCAATTGACATTTTGAATCATTTTTTGTACAGTCCAAAAAATCAATTTTCTGATGAAAAACGATGACCCCGGACCTGTCGAACTTTCTCCAGATGGTCAGTAAGAGTGATTTTTTAATGTTTAATCTTTTGACTGTAAATGACTAATGCATGTGAATTATCACTTTTGGAACAAAAATAAGTGTGTTTAGAGTCATTTTCCTGCCCAAAATTAGTCAAAATGGAAGCTTCTGAGTAGGAGGAATAGTCTGTAAAAATGGCAATTTTGGTCACTGTGAGACTTTAAAAAGTGGTTATTCAACATGAGGCACGATCCAACTTTAATGTTTAATCTTTTGACTGTAAAGGACTATTTCATGTGAATTATCACATTTGCAACTAAAATAAGTGTGTTTAGAGTCATTTTCCTGCCCAAAATTGGTCAAAATAGAAACTTCTGAGTAGGAGGAAAAGTGTGTAAAAATGGCTATTTTGGTCACTGTGAGGCTTTAAAAAGTGGTTATTCAACATGAGGCATGATCCAATTGACATTTTGAATCATTTTTTGTACAGTCCAAAAATCAATTTTCTGATGAAAAACGATGACCCCGGACCTGTCGAACTTTCTCCAGATGGTCAGTAATGGTGATTTTTTAATGTTTAATCTTTTGACTGTAAATGACTATTGCATGTGAATTATCACTTTTGGAACTAAAATAAGTGTGTTTAGAGTCATTTTCCTGCCCGAAATCGGTCAAAATAGAAGCTTCTGAGTAGGAGGAAAAGTCTGTAAAAATGGCAATTTTGGTCACTGTGAGGCTTTAAAAAGTGGTTATTCAACATGAGGCACGATCCAACTTTAATGTTTAATCTTTTGACTGTAAAGGACTATTTCATGTGAATTATCACATTTGCAACTAAAATAAG
The DNA here is from genome assembly GCA_963921515.1 of Calotriton arnoldi. Classification (NCBI taxonomy): domain Eukaryota; kingdom Metazoa; phylum Chordata; class Amphibia; order Caudata; family Salamandridae; genus Calotriton; species Calotriton arnoldi. The sequence goes on along the minus strand of CAWUFW010025104.1, from coordinate 13,091 downwards.
TGTGTTTAGAGTAATTTTCCTGCCCAAAATTGGTCAAAATAGAAACTTCTGAGTAGGAGGAAAAGTGTGTAAAAATGGCTATTTTGGTCACTGTGAGGCTTTAAAATGTGGTTATTCAACATGAGGCATGATCCAGTTGACATTTTGAATCATTTTTTGTACAGCCCAAAAAATCAATTTTCTGATGAAAAACGATGACCCTGGACCTGTCGAACTTTCTCCACATGGTCAGTAAGCGTGATTTTTTAATGTTTAATCTTTTGACTGTAAATGACTATTGCACATGAATTATCACTTTTGGAACTAAAATAAGTGTGTTTAGAGTCATTTTCCTGCCCAAAATTGGTCAAAATAGAAACTTCTGAGTAGGAGGAAAAGTGTGTAAAAATGGCTATTTTGGTCACTGTGAGGCTTTAAAAAGTGGTTATTCAACATGAGGCATGATCCAATTGACATTTTGAATCATTTTTTGTACAGTCCAAAAATCAATTTTCTGATGAAAAATGATGACCCTGGACCTGTCGAACTTTCTCCAGATGGTCAGTAAGCGTGATTTTTTAATGTTTAATCTTTTGACTGTAAATGACTATTGCATGTGAATTATCACTTTTGGAACTAAAATAAGTGTGTTTAGAGTCATTTTCCTGCCCGAAATCGGTCAAAATAGAAGCTTCTGAGAAGGAGGAATAGTCTGTAAAAATGGCAATTTTGATCACTGTGAGGCTTTAAAAAGTGGTTATTCAACATGAGGCACGATCCAACTTTAATGTTTAATCTTTTGACTGTAAAGGACTATTTCATGTGAATTATCACATTTGCAACTAAAATAAGTGTGTTTAGAGTCATTTTCCTGCCCAAAATTGGTCAAAATAGAAACTTCTGAGTAGGAGGAAAAGTGTGTAAAAATGGCTATTTTGGTCACTGTGAGGCTTTAAAAAGTGGTTATTCAACATGAGGCATGATCCAATTGACATTTTGAATCATTTTTTGTACAGCCCAAAAAATCAATTTTCTGATGAAAAATGATGACCCCGGAACTGTCGAACTTCCTCCACATGGTCAGTAAGCGTGATTTTTTAATGTTTAATCTTTTGACTGTAAATGACTATTGCATGTGAATAATAACTTTTGGAATTAAAATAAGTGTGTTTAGAGTCATTTTCCTGCCTGAAATCGGTCAAAATAGAATCTTTTGAGTAGGAGGAATAGTCTGTAAAAATGGCAATTTTGGTCACTGTGAGGCTTTAAAAATTGATTATTCAACATGAGGCACGATCCAATTGACATTTGGAATCATTTTTTGTACAGTCCAAAAAATCAATTTTCTTCTGAAAAAATGATGACCCCGGACCTGTCGAACTTTCTCCAGATGGTTAGTAATGGTGATTTTGTAATGTTTAATCTTATGACTGTAAATAACTATTGCATGTGAATTATAACTTTTGGAACTAAAATAAGTGTGTTTAGAGTCATTTTCCTGCCCGAAATAGGTCAAAATAGAAGCTTTTGAGTAGGAGGAATAGTCTGTAAAAATGGCAATTTTGGTCACTGTGAGGCTTTAAAAATTGGTTATTCAACATGAGGCACGATCCAATTGACATTTTGAATCATTTTTTGTACAGTCCAAAAAATCAATTTTCTGACGAAAAACGATGACCCCGGACCTGTCGAACTTTCTCCAGATGGTCAGTAATGGTGATTTTTTAATGTTTAATCTTTTGACTGTAAATGACTATTGCATGTGAATTATCACTTTTGGAACTAAAATAAGTGTGTTTAGAGTCATTTTCCTGCCCGAAATCGGTCAAAATAGAAGCTTCTGAGTAGGAGGAAAAGTCTGTAAAAATGGCTATTTTGGTCACTGTGAGGCTTTAAAAAGTGGTTATTCAACATGAGGCATGATCCAATTGACATTTTGAATCATTTTTTGTACAGTCCAAAAAATCAATTTTCTGATGAAAAACGATGACCCCGGACCTGTCGAACTTTCTCCAGATGGTCAGTAATGGTGATTTTGTAATGTTTAATCTTATGACTGTAAATGACTATTGCATGTGAATTATCACTTTTGGAACTAAAATAAGTGTGTTTAGAGTCATTTTCCTGCCCGAAATTGGTCAAAATAGAAGCTTCTGAGTAGGAGGAATAGTCTGTAAAAATGGCAATTTTGGTCACTGTGAGGCTTTAAAAAGTGGTTATTCAACATGAGGCACGATCCAACTTTAATGTTTATTCTTTTGACTGTAAAGGACTATTTCATGTGAATTATCACATTTGCAACTAAAATAAGTGTGTTTAGAGTCATTTTCCTGCCCAAAATTGGTCAAAATAGAATCTTCTGAGTAGGAGGAAAAGTGTGTAAAAATGGCTATTTTGGTCACTGTGAGGCTTTAAAAAGTGGTTATTCAACATGAGGCATGATCCAATTGACATTTTGAATCATTTTTTGTACAGTCCAAAAAATCAATTTTCTGATGAAAAACGATGACCCCGGACCTGTCGAACTTTCTCCACATGGTCAGTAAGCGTGATTTTTTAATGTTTAATCTTTTGACTGTAAATGTCTATTGCATGTGAATTATCACTTTTGGAACTAAAATACATGTGTTTAGAGTAATTTTCCTGCCCAAAATCGGTCAAAATAAAAGCTTCTGAGTAGGAGGAATAGTCTGTAAAAATGGCAATTTTGGTCACTGTGAGGCTTTAAAAAGTGGTTATTCAACATGAGGCACGATCCAACTTTAATGTTTAATCTTTTGACTGTAAAGGACTATTTCATGTGAATTATCACATTTGCAACTAAAATAAGTGTGTTTAGAGTCATTTTCCTGCCCAAAATTGGTCAAAATAGAAACTTCTGAGTAGGAGGAAAAGTGTGTAAAAATGGCAATTTTGGTCACTGTGAGGCTTTAAAAAGTGGTTATTCAACATGAGGCACGATCCAATTGACATTTTGAATCATTTTTTGTACAGTCCAAAAAATCAATTTTCTGATGAAAAATGATGACCCCGGACCTGTCGAACTTTCTCCAGATGGTCAGTAATGGTGATTTTTTAATGTTTAATCTTTTGACTGTAAATGACTATTGCATGTGAATTATAACTTTTGGAACTAAAATAAGTGTGTTTAGAGTCATTTTCCTGCCCGAAATTGGTCAAAATAGAAGCTTCTGAGTAGGAGGAAAAGTCTGTAAAAATGGCAATTTTGGTCACTGTGAGGCTTTAAAAAGTGGTTATTCAACATGAGGCATGATCCAATTGACATTTTGAATCATTTTTTGTACAGTCCAAAAAATCAATTTTCTGATGAAAAATGATGACCCCGGACCTGTCGAACTTTCTCCAGATGGTCAGTAATGGTGATTTTGTAATGTTTAATCTTATGACTGTAAATGACTATTGCATGTGAATTATCACTTTTGGAACTAAAATAAGTGTGTTTAGAGTCATTTTCCTGCCCGAAATCGGTCAAAATAGAAGCTTCTGAGTAGGAGGAAAAGTCTGTAAAAATGGCAATTTTGGTCACTGTGAGGCTTTAAAAAGTGGTTATTCAACATGAGGCACGATCCAACTTTAATGTTTATTCTTTTGACTGTAAAGGACTATTTCATATGAATTATCACATTTGCAACCAAAATAAGTGTGTTTAGAGTCATTTTCCTGCCCAAAATTGGTCAAAATAGAATCTTCTGAGTAGGAGGAAAAGTGTGTAAAAATGGCTATTTTGGTCACTGTGAGGCTTTAAAAAGTGGTTATTCAACATGAGGCATGATCCAATTGACATTTTGAATCATTTTTTGTACAGTCCAAAAAATCAATTTTCTGACGAAAAACAATGTCCCTGGACTTGTCGAACTTTCTGCAGATGGTCAGTAAGGTGATTTTTTAATGTTTAATCTTTTGACTGTAAATAACTATTGCATATAAATGATCACTTTTGGAACTAAAATAAGTGTGTTTAGAGTCATTTTCCTGCCCAAAATTGGTCAAAATAGAATCTTCTGAGTAGGAGGAATAGTCTGTAAAAATGGCAATTTTGGTCACTGTGAGGCTTTAAAAAGTGGTTATTCAACATGAGGCACGATCCAACTTTAATGTTTAATCTTTTGACTGTAAAGGACTATTTCATGTGAATTATCACATTTGCAACTAAAATAAGTGTGTTTAGAGTCATTTTCCTGCCCAAAATTGGTCAAAATAGAAACTTCTGAGTAGGAGGAAAAGTGTGTAAAAATGGCTATTTTGGTCACTGTGAGGCTTTAAAAAGTGGTTATTCAACATGAGGCATGATCCAATTGACATTTTGAATCATTTTTTGTACAGCCCAAAAAATCAATTTTCTGATGAAAAACGATGACCCCGGACCTGTCGAACTTTCTCCACATGGTCAGTAAGCGTGATTTTTTAATGTTTAATCTTTTGACTGTAAATGTCTATTGCATGTGAATTATAACTTTTGGAACTAAAATAAGTGTGTTTAGAGTCATTTTCCTGCCCGAAATCAGTCAAAATAGAAGCTTCTGAGTAGGAGGAAAAGTCTGTAAAAATGGCAATTTTGGTCACTGTGAGGCTTTAAAAAGTGGTTATTCAACATGAGGCACGATCCAATTGACATTTGGAATCATTTTTTGTACAGTCCAAAAAATCAATTTTCTGATGAAAAACGATGACCCCGGACCTGTCGAACTTTCTCCAGATGGTCAGTAAGCGTGATTTTTTAATGTTTAATCTTTTGACTGTAAATGACTATTGCATGTGAATTGTAACTTTTGGAACTAATATAAGTGTGTTTAGAGTCATTTTCCTGCCCAAAATCGGTCAAAATAGAAGCTTCTAAGTAGGAGGAATAGTCTATAAAAATGGCAATTTTGGTCACTCTGAGGTTTTAAAAAGTGGTTATTCAACATGAGGCACGATCCAATCGACATTTTGAATCATTTTTTGTACAGTCCAAAAAATCAATTTTCTGATGAAAAACGATGACCCCGGACCTGTCGAACTTTCTCCAGATGGTCAGGAATGGTGATTTTTTAATGTTTAATCTTTTGACTGTAAATAACTATTGCATATGAATTATCACTTTTGGAACTAAAATAAGTGTGTTTAGAGTCATTTTCCTGCCCAAAATTGGTCAAAATAGAATCTTCTGAGTAGGAGGAAAAGTGTGTAAAAATGGCTATTTTGGTCACTGTGAGGCTTTAAAAAGTGGTTATTCAACATGAGGCATGATCCAATTGACATTTTGAATCATTTTTTGTACAGTCCAAAAAATCAATTTTCTGATGAAAAACGATGACCCCGGACCTGTCGAACTTTCTCCAGATGGTCAGTAAGGGTGATTTTTTAATGTTTAATCTTTTGACTGTAAATGACTATTGCATGTGAATTATAACTTTTGGAACTAAAATAAGTGTGTTTAGAGTCATTTTCCTGCCCAAAATTGGTCAAAATAGAATCTTTTGAGTAGGAGGAATAGTCTGTAAAAATGGCAATTTTGGTCACTGTGAGGCTTTAAAAAGTGGTTATTCAACATGAGGCACGATCCAACTTTAATGTTTAATCTTTTGACTGTAAAGGACTATTTCATGTGAATTATCACATTTGCAACTAAAATAAGTGTGTTTAGAGTCATTTTCCTGCCCAAAATTGGTCAAAATAGAAACTTCTGAGTAGGAGGAAAAGCGTGTAAAAATGGCAATTTTGGTCACTGTGAGGCTTTAAAAAGTGGTTATTCAACATGAGGCATGATCCAATTGACATTTTGAATCATTTTTTGTACAGTCCAAAAATCAATTTTCTGATGAAAAATGATGACCCCGGACCTGTCGAACTTTCTCCAGATGGTTAGTAATGGTGATTTTGTAATGTTTAATGTTTTGACTGTAAATGTCTATTGCATGTGAATTATCACTTTTGGAACTAAAATAGGTGTGTTTAGAGTCATTTTCCTGCCCGAAATTGGTCAAAATAGAAGCTTTTGAGTAGGAGGAATAGTCTGTAAAAATGGCAATTTTGGTCACTGTGAGGCTTTAAAAAGTGGTTATTCAACATGAGGCACGATCCAATTGACATTTTGAATCATTTTTTGTACAGTCCAAAAAATCAATTTTCTTCTGAAAAATGATGACCCCGGACCTGTCGAACTTTCTCCAGATGGTTAGTAATGGTGATTTTGTAATGTTTAATCTTATGACTGTAAATGACTATTGCATGTGAATTATCACTTTTGGAACTAAAATAAGTGTGTTTAGAGTCATTTTCCTGCCCGAAATCGGTCAAAATAGAAGCTTCTGAGTAGGAGGAAAAGTCTGTAAAAATGGCAATTTTGGTCACTGTGAGGCTTTAAAAAGTGGTTATTCAACATGAGGCACGATTCAACTTTAAACACACTTATTTTAGTTGCAAATGTGATAATTCACATGAAATAGTCCTTTACAGTCAAAAGAATAAACATTAGTCATTTTCCTGCCCGATATTGGTCAAAATAGAATCTTCTGAGAAGGAAGAAAAGTCTTTAAAAATTGCAATTTTGGTCACTGTGAGGCTCTAAAAAGTGGTTATTCATAATGTTTAATCTTTTGACTGTAAATAACTATTGCATATGAATTATCACTTTTGGAACAAAAATAGGTGTGTTTAGAGTCATTTTCCTGCCCAAAATTGGTCAAAATTGAAACTGCTGAGTAGGAGGAAAAGTGTGTAAAAATGGCAATTTTGGTCACTGTGAGGCTTTAAAAAGTGGATATTCAACATGAGGCACGATCAAATTGACATTTTGAATCATTTTTTGTACAGTCCAAAAAATCAATTTTCTGATGAAAAATGATGACCCTGGACCTGTCGAACTTTCTCCACATGGTCAGTAAGCGTGATTTTTTAATGTTTAATCTTTTGACTGTAAATGACTATTGCACATGAATTATCACTTTTGGAACTAAAATAAGTGTGTTTAGAGTCATTTTTCTGCCCGAAATCGGTCAAAATAGAAGCTTCTGAGAAGGAGGAATAGTCTGTAAAAATGGCAATTTTGGTCACTGTGAGGCTTTAAAAAGTGGTTATTCAACATGAGGCACGATCCAACTTTAATGTTTAATCTTTTGACTGTAAAGGACTATTTCATGTGAATTATCACATTTGCAACTAAAATAAGTGTGTTTAGAGTCATTTTCCTGCCCAAAATTGGTCAAAATAGAAACTTCTGAGTAGGAGGAAAAGTGTGTAAAAATGGCTATTTTGGTCACTGTGAGGCTTTAAAAAGTGGTTATTCAACATGAGGCACGATCCAATTGACATTTTGAATCATTTTTTGTACAGCCCAAAAATCAATTTTCTGATGAAAAACGATGACCCCGGACCTGTCGAACTTTCTCCACATGGTCAGTAAGCGTGATTTTTTAATGTTTAATCTTTTGACTGTAAATGACTATTGCATGTGAATTATAACTTTTGGAATTAAAATAAGTGTGTTTAGAGTCATTTTCCTGCCCGAAATCGGTCAAAATAGAAGCTTCTGAGTAGGAGGAAAAGTCTGTAAAAATGGCAATTTTGACCACTGTGAGGCTTTAAAAAGTGGTTATTCAACATGAGGCATGATCCAATTGACATTTGTAATCATTTTTTCTACAGTCCAAAAAATCAATTTTCTTCTGAAAAATGATGACCCCGGACCTGTCGAACTTTCTCCAGATGGTTAGTAATGGTGATTTTGTAATGTTTAATCTTATGACTGTAAATAACTATTGCATGTGAATTATCACTTTTGGAACTAAAATAAGTGTGTTTAGAGTCATTTTCCTGCCCAAAATTGGTCAAAATAGAAGCTTCTGAGTAGGAGGAAAAGTCTGTAAAAATGGCAATTTTGGTCACTGTGAGGCTTTAAAAAGTGGTTATTCAACATGAGGCACGATCCAATTGACATTTTGAATCATTTTTTGTACAGTCCAAAAAATCAATTTTCTGATGAAAAACGATGACCCCGGACCTGTCGAACTTTCTCCAGATGGTCAGTAATGGTGATTTTTTAATGTTTAATCTTTTGACTGTAAATGACTATTGCATATGAATTATCACTTTTGGAACTAAAATAAGTGTGTTTAGAGTCATTTTCCTGCCCGAAATCGGTCAAAATAGAAGCTTCTGAGTAGGAGGAAAAGTCTGTAAAAATGGCAATTTTGGTCACTGTGAGGCTTTAAAAAGTGGTTATTCAACATGAGGCACGATCCAACTTTAAACACACTTATTTTAGTTGCAAATGTGATAATTCACATGAAATAGTCCTTTACAGTCAAAAGAATAAACATTAGTCATTTTCCTGCCCAAAATTGGTCAAAATAGAATCTTCTGAGTAGGAGGAAAAGTGTGTAAAAATGGCTATTTTGGTCACTGTGAGGCTTTAAAAAGTGGTTATTCAACATGAGGTACGATCCAACTTTAATGTTTAATCTTTGACTGTAAATAACTATTGCATATGAATTATCACTTTTGGAACAAAAACAAGTGTGTTTAGAGTCATTTTCCTGCCCAAAATTGGTCAAAATAGAAACTTCTAAGTAGGAGGAAAAGTGTGTAAAAATGGCTATTTTGGTCACTGTGAGGCTTTAAAAACTGGTTATTCAACATGAGGCACGATCAAATTGACATTTTGAATCATTTTTTGTACAGTCCAAAAAATCAATTTTCTGATGAAAAATGATGACCCTGGACCTGTCGAACTTTCTCCACATGGTCAGTAAGCGTGATTTTTTAATGTTTAATCTTTTGACTGTAAATGACTATTGCACATGAATTATCACTTTTGGAACTAAAATAAGTGTGTTTAGAGTCATTTTCCTGCCCGAAATCGGTCAAAATAGAAGCTTCTGAGTAGGAGGAATAGTCTGTAAAAATGGCAATTTTGGTCACTGTGAGGCTTTAAAAAGTGGTTATTCAACATGAGGCACGATCCAACTTTAATGTTTAATCTTTTGACTGTAAAGGACTATTTCATGTGAATTATCACATTTGCAACTAAAATAAGTGTGTTTAGAGTCATTTTCCTGCCCAAAATTGGTCAAAATAGAAACTTCTGAGTAGGAGGAAAAGTGTGTAAAAATGGCTATTTTGGTCACTGTGAGGCTTTAAAAAGTGGTTATTCAACATGAGGCACGATCAAATTGACATTTTGAATCATTTTTTGTACAGCCCAAAAAATCAATTTTTTGATGAAAAACGATGACCCCGGACCTGTCGAACTTTCTCCACATGGTCAGTAAGCGTGATTTTTTAATGTTTAATCTTTTGACTGTAAATGACTATTGCATGTGAATTATAACTTTTGGAATTAAAATAAGTGTGTTTAGAGTCATTTTCCTGCCCGAAATCGGTCAAAATAGAATCTTCTGAGTAGGAGGAATAGTCTGTAAAAATGGCAATTTTGGTCACTGTGAGGCTTTAAAAAGTGATTATTCAACATGAGGCACGATCCAATTGACATTTGGAATCATTTTTTGTACAGTCCAAAAAATCAATTTTCTGATGAAAAATGATGACCCCGGACCTGTCGAACTTTCTCCAGATGGTCAGTAATGCGTGATTTTGTAATGTTTAGTCTTTTGACTGTAAATAACTATTGCATGTGAATTATCACTTTTGGAACTAAAATAAGTGTGTTTAGAGTCATTTTCCTGCCCGAAATTGGTCAAAATAGAAGCTTTTGAGTAGGAGGAATACTCTGTAAAAATGGCAATTTTGGTCACTGTGAGGCTTTAAAAAGTGGTTATTCAACATGAGGCACGATCCAATTGACATTTTGAATCATTTTTTGTACAGTCCAAAAAATCAATTTTCTGATGAAAAACGATGACCCCGGACCTGTCGAACTTTCTCCAGATGGTCAGTAATGCGTGATTTTTTAATGTTTAATCTTTTGACTGTAAATGACTATTGCATGTGAATTATAACTTTTGGAATTAAAATAAGTGTGTTTAGAGTCATTTTCCTGCCCGAAATCGGTCAAAATAGAAGCTTCTGAGTAGGAGGAAAAGTATGTAAAAATGGCAATTTTGGTCACTGTGAGGCTTTAAAAAGTGGTTATTCAACATGAGGCATGATCCAATTGACATTTTGAATCATTTTTTGTACAGTCCAAAAAATCAATTTTCTGATGAAAAACGATGACCCCGGACCTGTCGAACTTTCTCCAGATGGTCAGTAATGGTGATTTTTTAATGTTTAATCTTTTGACTGTAAATGACTATTGCATGTGAATTAAAACTTTTGGAACTAAAATAAGTGTGTTTAGAGTTATTTTCCTGCCCGAAATAGGTCAAAATAGAATCTTCTGAGTAGGAGGAAAAGTCTGTAAAAATGGCAATTTTGGTCACTGTGAGGCTTTAAAAAGTGGTTATTCAACATGAGGCACGATCCAACTTTAATGTTTAATCTTTTGACTGTAAAGGACTATTTCATGTGAATTATCACATTTGCAACTAAAATAAGTGTGTTTAGAGTCATTTTCCTGCCCAAAATTGGTCAAAATAGAAACTTCTGAGTAGGAGGAAAAGTGTGTAAAAATGGCAATTTTGGTCACTGTGAGGCTTTAAAAAGTGGTTATTCAACATGAGGCACGATCCAATTGACATTTTGAATCATTTTTTGTACAGTCCAAAAAAACAAATTTCTGATGAAAAACGATGACCCCGGACCTGTCGAACTTTCTCCAGATGGTCAGTAATGGTGATTTTTTAATGTTTAATCTTTTGACTGTAAATGACTATTGCATGTGAATTATAACTTTTGGAACTAAAATAAGTGTGTTTAGAGTCATTTTCCTGCCCAAAATTGGTCAAAATAGAAGCTTCTGAGTAGGAGGAAAAGTCTGTAAAAATGGCAATTTTGGTCACTGTGAGGCTTTAAAAAGTGGTTATTCAACATGAGGCATGATCCAATTGACATTTTGAATCATTTTTTGTACAGTCCAAAAAATCAATTTTCTTCTGAAAAATGATGACCCCGGACCTGTCGAACTTTCTCCAGATGGTTAGTAATGGTGATTTTGTAATGTTTAATCTTATGACTGTAAATGACTATTGCATGTGAATTATCACTTTTGGAACTAAAATAAGTGTGTTTAGAGTCATTTTCCTGCCCGAAATCGGTCAAAATAGAAGCTTCTGAGTAGGAGGAAAAGTCTGTAAAAATGGCAATTTTGGTCACTGTGAGGCTTTAAAAAGTGGTTATTCAACATGAGGCACGATCCAACTTTAATGTTTAATCTTTTGACTGTAAAGGACTATTTCATGTGAATTATCACATTTGCAACTAAAATAAGTGTGTTTAGAGTCATTTTCCTGCCCAAAATTGGTCAAAATAGAAACTTCTGAGTAGGAGGAAAAGTGTGTAAAAATGGCTATTTTGGTCACTGTGAGGCTTTAAAAAGTGGTTATTCAACATGAGGCACGATCCATTTGACATTTTCAATCATTTTTTGTACAGTCCAAAAATCAATTTTCTGATGAAAAACGATGACCCCGGACCTGTCGAACTTTCTCCACATGGTCAGTAAGCGTGATTTTTTAATGTTTAATCTTTTGACTGTAAATGACTATTGCATATGAATTATCACTTTTGGAACTAAAATAAGTGTGTTTAGAGTCATTTTCCTGACCGAAATCGGTCAAAATAGAAGCTTCTGAGTAGGAGGAATAGTCTGTAAAAATGGCAATTTTGGTCACTGTGAGGCTTTAAAAAGTGGTTATTCAACATGAGGCACGATCCAATTGACATTTGGAATCATTTTTTGTACAGTCCAAAAAATCAATTTTCTGATGAAAAACGATGACCCCGGACCTGTCGAACTTTCTCCAGATGGTCAGTAATGGTGATTTTTTAATGTTTAATCTTTTGACTGTAAATGACTATTGCATGTGAATTATAACTTTTGGAACTAAAATAAGTGTGTTTAGAGTCATTTTCCTGCCCAAAATTGGTCAAAATAGAAACTTCTGAGTAGGAGGAAAAGTGTGTAAAAATGGCTATTTTGGTCACTGTGAGGCTTTAAAAAGTGGTTATTCAACATGAGGCACGATCCAATTGACATTTTGGATCATTTTTTGTACAGTCCAAAAAATCAATTTTCTGATGAAAAATGATGACCCCGGACCTGTCGAACTTTCTCCAGATGGTCAGTAATGGTGATTTTGTAATGTTTAATCTTATGACTGTAAATGACTATTGCATGTGAATTATCACTTTTGGATCAAAAATAAGTGTGTTTAGAGTCATTTTCCTGCCCGAAATTGGTCAAAATAAAATGCTTCTGAGTAGGAGGAATGGTTTGAAAAATGGCAATTTTGGTCACTGTGAGGCTTTAAAAAGTGGTTATTCAACATGAGGCACGATCCAATTGACATTTGGAATCATTTTTTGTACAGTCCAAAAAATCAATTTTCTTCTGAAAATATGATGACCCCGGACCTGTCGAACTTTCTCCAGATGGTTAGTAATGGTGATTTTGTAATGTTTAATCTTATGACTGTAAATAACTATTGCATATGAATTATCACTTTTGGAACAAAAACAAGTGTGTTTAGAGTCATTTTCCTGCCCGAAATCGGTCAAAATAGAAGCTTCTGAGTAGGAGGAAAAGTCTGTAAAAATGGCTATTTTGGTCACTGTGAGGCTTTAAAAAGTGGTTATTCAACATGAGGCACGATCCAACTTTAATGTTTAATCTTTTGACTGTAAATGACTATTGCATATGAATTATCACTTTTGGAACTAAAATAAGTGTGTTTAGAGTCATATTCCTGCCTGAAATAGGTCAAAATAGAAGCTTCTGAATAGGAGGAATAGTCTGTAAAAATGGCAATTTTGGTCACTGTGAGGCTTTAAAAAGTGTTTATTCAACATGAGGCATGATCCAACTTTAATGTTTAATCTTTTGACTGTAAATGACTATTGCATGTGAATTATCACTTTTGGAACTAAAATAAGTGTGTTTAGAGTCATTTTCCTGCCCAAAATTGGTCAAAATAGAAACTTCTGAGTAGGAGGAAAAGTGTGTAAAAATGGCTATTTTGGTCACTGTGAGGCTTTAAAAAGTGGTTATTCAA
>CAWUFW010025103.1:0-49702 GCA_963921515.1 Calotriton arnoldi | reverse complement strand
TGTAGGAAGGTGGAATCTGACTATATGGTTGCCCCCACTTTTTTTTATGGTGTTTTGCTGGTTTATGACTTAGTTGGACTGGGACCCTGCTATTCAGGGCCCCAGTCTATCTGCTCTCTCTAAACGACATGGAGTGCACTCTAGGTGCACTAGTGATTGGATACTGTGGTGCCTTATGAGTCCCTAGTATATGGTACCTTAGGTGCCAAGGGCATAGGTACTTCACAGGCCTACCAGGGGCTGCAGCATGTGTTATGCCACCCCTGGGAAGCAGTCTAAATCTGACACCACAGGCCTGCTACTGCAGCCTGGGTGAGGTGGTGCTAGCACCCCTCACTGAGATATAGGTTTCCTATATCTCTCTTGCACACACATATAAACCTATCAGTCACCCCTAAGGCAGGCCCTATCAATCCTGAGGGCAGGGTGCTTGGCTTCTATGTGAGGGGGTGCCTCTGCATGAGCAGGGCCCCTCTGCAGTTCTCAGAGTCCATTCTCTGGTGCTGTTTGTGGATGCGGTTAAACCATATACTCTTAAGTGCATTATATCCTCGCGGTAAATGCTAACTTTGGAATGGCTGCATCAAAACATGTCGTGTTTGGTGTCAAACATCTTGGAATACTACCCCCCGCCAATCTTGGCGGCGGGGGTAGCATTCCACCCTTCTAGAGGATAAGACATGTACCTGCTGTGGAAACGCGGTAGAATCCTAAAGAGCCCTGGCATCACAAAATGGATGCCACCAGTCACAGACACTGGGCTGCCCTCCTGCTGATGACCGAAACTCACAGTGGAGGAAGCCCAACAATAGGCATCCTGTCACAGGGAGGTGTAACCACCTTCCAGACAGGGTTTAGTGTATTGGGGCTGGGTGGGTGCACTCTTAGAGTGCTTTGAAGTCCTGCACTGGGGGAGCAGAAGGCTCCTCTGTGCATATGCCAGTTCAAACCAGCTCAGGGGCTACCTGCCCCTGCTCTGGCGCGAAACTGGACAAAGGGAAGTGGGTGTAGCTACCCCTCCCTTGACCCTCCCATAGGTGGGGTCATAGAGCTAGTCCATCCCCTCTTTTAGTATAAGAGGGGGAACCTTGCCATTGCAAAGCAGATAACCCCTGGACGACGCTCTACAGAAGAATCCTGGCCCTTCGACGTTCCACTACCTTTGGAAGACAGAAGAATCTCCCTTGGAGTCAAGGAGTGACTCCCCTGCTTGGCAGGCACCAAAAACGACAACGACGGTCGCAAACTACGCCGCTCCCGCCGGAGTCCGAAGTCCCTGCAGCCCAGGAAGTGGATTTCCTGACTTCTCCCAGGCCATCGTGAGTCCCCAGTGAAGCTAAGGCAAGTGGACCCCACGAGTAACGAGGAACCGCGACCCCTGGGTACCATGCACTATTGTCAAGTGCAACCCCTTCACAACGTTCTACGAACTTGTGCTTTGGACCACGTGTGGTCCCGACCTCCAGCAGGAATCCCTCCGAAGATCAGAGGCCTACACCGTCCCGAGTGACCGTGGGCCCCTGTTGAGTGATTCTGCCCGAGGTGTCTTCGCGATCCCTTGCCCGCTGGCTTGTGGGTCCCCAGAAGACTTCTTAAAGAAACCAAAGGGCTCCCCTGGTTGCTCCAGGCCTGCCCTGACTTACCCTTGCTGGGTGAGTCCCTCAGACCTTGCTGGTCTGCGCCATCGACTTTTCTTCATCTCCCCAAGACTTGCGGCTGCCAAGGCTTGTTGGCTCCGATCGAGTTGCCGACACTGCAGTCAGCTGCAGACGTCGAGGAACACACCGAATCCAGCTCCTGGTCATCGTCGACCCCTCCTGGACCACGTGGCTGAAGAGTCAAGGCACCTGCAACCGACCTGAATCAACCGACGACGGTGGGCATCCATCTTCCTTGCCCCGGGTCACTGCCAAGTGACTTTGAACACTGTCCCCTCTGCTTTCAGGTCATCCTTCTTCAGAATCCAGGCTTGGATTCCACCGGACACTTCTTCAGCTCCCGCAAGCAGCAAGTCTTCTTTGTTCGCCATTGAAAACGACGCCGCGACCCGACACCAAAGGACACCTATGCACCCGGCTTCCCTGGGTGAGGTAACTCCAGCACTACGGTGCTCCTGTGGGTGTGGGCCCTAGAACTACTTACCCTGTAAGTGACTTGTTTGTAGGTTCTCCCGAAGTATCCTAAAACTCTTTCTTTCCAACCGCGACTTGCCCCATTGAAGTTAACGGCGATCCGCGCCTGTGTATCCACACTGCACGCGTCCCCCGTGGGTCCTTTACTTACCTGCCTTGGGTGGTTTTGTGAGGCCCCAGCACTTCTGAAGGCCCTAGGCCTTGTCTCCCTGCAAGTCGTTGTTCCTAAGTCTCTTACTTAGTTTATGGTCTGGTACGCCCCTAGGGCCCCAGCCATATTTTGTGCTTAACTTATTGTGAAACGTTGATTTGAGCATATGTTTGTCTTCTAATCTCATAAAGAGATTAGTAGAGAGTTATTTAGAAATAAATACATATATATTTGATATATATACCTGTGTGGTGTCTTTTCATTTGGTGATTCAAGAGATTATATGGTAAAACAAGCTGCTTTACATTCCTCCGAGACTTAGCCTGAAGGCTGCTCTCCACAGCTACCACTAGGATAGCTTTCTTTAAAAGGTTGTCTTAAACCTATCTACCATAAGAGTCGATTTGCCCTGGTGCAAGGTGTCCACTTTAATTAGTGAACAGCATATACCAGGCCAACTTCTCACATTGGTGGGCAGCGTGTGGGATTCCAGCTTGCCATTGTTTTACCAGAAAATCTCTATTTGAATTACTAACTGAAAACCATTATAGGTACTCAAGGTACATATAAAGTCAAGCTTAGTATCAATAAGTTCTACTGAACTTAGAGCTGTGTTCCAAGGGATAGCACACCCTTTCCACAGCTCAAGCTAGGATCAGTAGGCCACAAACTAGTGTAGGTAGTACAACACTGCACAACACTAGAATGTCCTTAAAGGGTGGACCCAGTGGATCCACTCAGCCTCAGTATAAGGACATGGCTTTCTCTGACTTGAGAGCCATGTGTGTTGACAGACACCTGAGGATAGGACAGAGTCCCTCAACCCTGCACCTGATAGATCTGCTGACAGCAGATGACCTGAGATTGGCTCTAGGAGCTAAAGGGTTTGAATCAGTGGGTGGGTCAGTCATAGTATCTGGGTCAGATGATGAAAATCAGAATGACCAAGACTCTGTGATTGAAGGGCCAGGCTCCAAGGAGCCTGAAAAGGACAGAGGAATTCTCCCTAAGAGAACTGGCAGAGTGGATGAGAGGCACAGATCCCCTTCCAGGGAATCTGAGCACTCTTATCACTCTGGCAGAGAATTTGTCCAAGAGAGGAGCTCATACTTTAACTTAAGAGAGACCTCCTCTGAGAGAAGGTGCAAACTGCTCCAGTATGAGGAAGCCAAAGTGGCCCTCAGAACCAAGCAGTTGGCACTGGATAGAGAAGCCCTGGAGATCCAGAGAGCTTCCAGAAGGGAGGGTTTAGAACCCCCTGGTGGCAGCAACAGTGTCCCTAGAGGCAGAGAATATGTCCCTGACCATAGGAACCTGAGCAAGGTTGTTCCTCCCTACCAGAGTGGGGATGATATCCACAAATGGATAACTGCTATGGAGAGGGCCTGTAGAGTACAGCAGGTCCCCCAAAAGCAGTGGGCAGCAATCTTGTGGCTCTCCTTTTCAGATAAAGGAAGAGACAAGCTCCTCACTGTTAGAGAGGAGGATGCTGATGATTATGAGGTCCTGAAGAGTGCACTGATAGATGGGTTTGGCTTAACCACTGAGCAGTACAGGTTGAAGTTCAGAGATACCCAGAAGGCACAGACTCAGGACTGGACAGACTTTGTAGATTGTGCATCCAAGGCTCTGGAGGGTTGGCTGGTTGGCAGTAGGGTTACTGATTTCAAAGGATTTTATAATCTAATGATGAGAGAACAGATCCTTAATAATTGTCAAAACCAGCTTTTACACCAGTACCTGGTGGACTCTGATCTGACCTCTCCCCAAGAATTGGGAAAGAAGGCAGACAAATGGGTCAGAACCAGAGTAAGGCCTAAGAATCAGGGTGGTGACCACAAGAAAGATTCTACCAAGTCCCAAGAGAAAGGTGGGGATAAATCCAAGGATAAGTCCACTACAGGGCCCCAAAATTCCTCTTCTGGGGGTGGGTCCCAAACTCCTTCCTCTCCTGAAAAGAAACCCTATTGCCATGTCTGTAAAAAGCCTGGGCACTGGAAATCTGATCCCAGTTGTCCCAGGAATGGCAATAAAGAAAATGTTCCTCCAACAACTACTACCACCCCTCCTGGTACTACCAGTAGTAATCCTCCAGTTGGGAGTAGTGCACCCAAAAAGTTAGGTGCTTTTGCAAGAGGAACAGAGGTGGGCCCTAGTTTAGACAGGACCCCCTCAACAGACTCTTCAGATTCTGATGGTGGTATAGGATTTGCCACCTTTACCGTGGGTCCCACAGCATTGGGCAGGTACAGACTGGAGCCAATAATTAATGGTCAGAAAGCTGTGGCATTTAGGGACACAGGGGCTAGTGTCACCATGGTGGCAGGGAAACTAGTCCCCCCTCACCAGCTTTTACCTGAGTTTAAATACCAGGTGACCAACATTGATGGTGTCAGAACAGATCACCCCATGGCCATAGTCAATCTCAGCTGGGAGGGGGTCACAGGCCCAAAAAGAGTGGCAGTGTCCCCAACCTTACCTGTAGATTGCCTGATGGGCAATGATCTGGAAATTTCAGCCTGGGCTGAAATTGAACACCAAACCCATCTGAAGATGTTGGGTGTCCCTGTAAAGGTTAGTGGGGCTGTGATGGCCACAGCCCCAGCCCAAGATTTTGGAGAGATGGAGCCTGGAAGAATGGCCCACTCTCCCCCAGAAGAGAGCACAAGGGTTGAAGAAAAGTCTTCTTCCCTCCAGACAGTAGGTAAGGGTCAGCCTCCTCAGGGAACTGACCCTACCCCTAGTGAAGGAACTGCCACAGAGGTAGTCAGGCCTGGCCTGGCCACCCCCTGATGGCAGAGGACCCTTACAAGGTGGTACCCAGTCTGGAGCAGGTAACCTGCCCCTCTCTACCCTGCCTCAGTCAGCCCAGGGCTGCAGAGGTCAGGGAGGTCAGTGGACCCCCCAGGGCCCCCTGTCCAGAGGAACCCCCATCAGCAGATTAGGGGCACCCAGGCTAGTAGCCCTAGCCAGGTAGAAATTCCTCAACCCACTGAGGGATCCCCCATACCTTTATGTAGGGATCTCCCCCAGAAGGACTCTGTTAGGCAAGGGCAAACCTGGGACCAAAAGGTTCCAAACATGCCATGTCCCTCCAGTGTTCCACCCAAAGGGACCCAACCCCCGGCTGTAGGCAGTCAAAGGTTGACCCTTAGAGCAGAGTACCACTCAGTCATGGAAAGACAGGCATACATGGTGACCAGTGAGCTGAGAAAGCTGAGGCCAACATTCCTAGGGCCACACTTCCCTACTCAGACACCTCACCAGCCTGGTACTTTACCAAAGCACACCACAGGTAGTGATTCCCCATGGTGGAGACCCTCTCATACCCTTAGGGTGAGGGATTGCTTAGTGGACCATAAGACAGGGGGCAACCATGCTAGTGCAGGTGCTTCCTTATATGGCCACTTAGTCAATAAAGGCTCAACTGGCCAAGGTTAGCCTTATCTCCTTTCGTTTGGGGGGGTTATGTAGGAAGGTGGAATCTGACTATATGGTTGCCCCCACTTTTTTTATGGTGTTTTGCTGGTTTATGACTTAGTTGGACTGGGACCCTGCTATTCAGGGCCCCAGTCTATCTGCTCTCTCTAAACGACATGGAGTGCACTCTAGGTGCACTAGTGATTGGATACTGTGGTGCCTTATGAGTCCCTAGTATATGGTACCTTAGGTGCCAAGGGCATAGGTACTTCACAGGCCTACCAGGGGCTGCAGCATGTGTTATGCCACCCCTGGGAAGCAGTCTAAATCTGACACCACAGGCCTGCTACTGCAGCCTGGGTGAGGTGGTGCTAGCACCCCTCACTGAGATATAGGTTTCCTATATCTCTCTTGCACACACATATAAACCTATCAGTCACCCCTAAGGCAGGCCCTATCAATCCTGAGGGCAGGGTGCTTGGCTTCTATGTGAGGGGGTGCCTCTGCATGAGCAGGGCCCCTCTGCAGTTCTCAGAGTCCATTCTCTGGTGCTGTTTGTGGATGCGGTTAAACCATATACTCTTAAGTGCATTATATCCTCGCGGTAAATGCTAACTTTGGAATGGCTGCATCAAAACATGTCGTGTTTGGTGTCAAACATCTTGGAATACTACCCCCCGCCAATCTTGGCGGCGGGGGTAGCATTCCACCCTTCTAGAGGGATAAGACATGTACCTGCTGTGGAAACGCGGTAGAATCCTAAAGAGCCCTGGCATCACAAAATGGATGCCACCAGTCACAGACACTGGGCTGCCCTCCTGCTGATGACCGAAACTCACAGTGGAGGAAGCCCAACAATAGGCATCCTGTCACAGGGAGGTGTAACCACCTTCCAGACAGGGTTTAGTGTATTGGGGCTGGGTGGGTGCACTCTTAGAGTGCTTTGAAGTCCTGCACTGGGGGAGCAGAAGGCTCCTCTGTGCATATGCCAGTTCAAACCAGCTCAGGGGCTACCTGCCCCTGCTCTGGCGCGAAACTGGACAAAGGGAAGTGGGTGTAGCTACCCCTCCCTTGACCCTCCCATAGGTGGGGTCATAGAGCTAGTCCATCCCCTCTTTTTAGTATAAGAGGGGAACCTTGCCATTGCAAAGCAGATAACCCCTGGACGACGCTCTACAGAAGAATCCTGGCCCTTCGACGTTCCACTACCTTTGGAAGACAGAAGAATCTCCTTGGAGTCAAGGAGTGACTCCCCTGCTTGGCAGGCACCAAAAACGACAACGACGGTCGCAAACTACGCCGCTCCCGCCGGAGTCCGAAGTCCCTGCAGCCCAGGAAGTGGATTTCCTGACTTCTCCCAGGCCATCGTGAGTCCCCAGTGAAGCTGAGGCAAGTGGACCCCACGAGTAACGAGGAACCGCGACCCCTGGGTACCGTGCACTATTGTCGAGTGCAACCCCTTCACAACGTTCTACGAACTTGTGCTTTGGACCACGTGTGGTCCCGACCTCCAGCAGGAATCCCTCCGAAGATCAGAGGCCTACACCGTCCCGAGTGACCGTGGGCCCCTGTTGAGTGATTCTGCCCGAGGTGTCTTCGCGATCCCTTGCCCGCTGGCTTGTGGGTCCCCAGAAGACTTCTTAAAGAAACCAAAGGGCTCCCCTGGTTGCTCCAGGCCTGCCCTGACTTACCCTTGCTTGGTGAGTCCCTCAGACCTTGCTGGTCTGCGCCATCAACTTTTCTTCATCTCCCCGAGACTTGCGGCTGCCAAGGCTTGTTGGCTCCGATCGAGTTGCCGACACTGCAGTCAGCTGCAGACGTCGAGGGACACACCGAATCCAGCTCCTGGTCATCGTCGACCCCTCCTGGACCACGTGGCTGAAGAGTCAAGGCACCTGCAACCGACCTGAATCAACCGACGACGGTGGGCATCCATCTTCCTTGCCCCGGGTCACTGCCAAGTGACTTTGAACACTGTCCCCTCTGCTTTCAGGTCATCCTTCTTCAGAATCCAGGCTTGGATTCCACCGGACACTTCTTCAGCTCCCGCAAGCAGCAAGTCTTCTTTGTTCGCCATTGAAAACGACGCCGCGACCCGACACCAAAGGACACCTATGCACCCGGCTTCCCTGGGTGAGGTAACTCCAGCACTACGGTGCTCCTGTGGGTGTGGGCCCTAGAACTACTTACCCTGTAAGTGACTTGTTTGTAGGTTCTCCCGAAGTATCCTAAAACTCTTTCTTTCCAACCGCGACTTGCCCCATTGAAGTTAACGGCGATCCGCGCCTGTGTATCCACACTGCACGCGTCCCCCGTGGGTCCTTTACTTACCTGCCTTGGGTGGTTTTGTGAGGCCCCAGCACTTCTGAAGGCCCTAGGCCTTGTCTCCCTGCAAGTCGTTGTTCCTAAGTCTCTTACTTAGTTTATGGTCTGGTACGCCCCTAGGGCCCCAGCCATATTTTGTGCTTAACTTATTGTGAAACGTTGATTTGAGCATATGTTTGTCTTCTAATCTCATAAAGAGATTAGTAGAGAGTTATTTAGAAATAAATACATATATATTTGATATATATACCTGTGAGGTGTCTTTTCATTTGGTGATTCAAGAGATTATATGGTAAAACAAGCTGCTTTACATTCCTCCGAGACTTAGCCTGAAGGCTGCTCTCCACAGCTACCACTAGGATAGCTTTCTTTAAAAGGTTGTCTTAAACCTATCTACCATAAGAGTCGATTTGCCCTGGTGCAAGGTGTCCACTTTAATTAGTGAACAGCATATACCAGGCCAACTTCTCACAGACAGGCTTAATTCAGAAAGACCTACATGGTTTCTTCCCCTGTGGGATGTGTAAAGCCTGTCACAACAGTAAGAAAACCGTGACTTATACACTACCGGGGTTGGACAAACCTAAAAAGATTGGCAAATTTCTAACGTGCAGCACACCATATACGGTCTACTGCTTGGTTTGTCCGTGTGGGCTCAAATATATCGGGAACACCATCCATCCCACGAAAGTCCGTATATTAGAACACATGAGGGCTATTTCCAAAAGGATGCAACCTATCCGGTTGCGAGACATTTCAGCACGCACCATGAGAGCAATAGGGATCTTTTGACCTACTTTTGTTTAGATCATGTTGCAATCAATCCCAGGGGAGGGATCGAATTCTGAGACTCAGGAGGCTGAAGTCGCGCTATATCATAGACCTACAGACCAAGACCCCCAAAGGGATGAATAGCAATGAGGAATTGCCTGTCCATTTGGGTGAAGGTAGTTGAATCCTTGATAATGTTTGCTGTTGTTTTTCAGGACCTGGTTCTCTTTACAATGTAGCTCTCATTGCAGGCTGCTCACTGATAAATGTTGCATGCATAGATCTTTCTCACACTTCTTCCCCTTCAATTCTGAGTATATACATTTTTCTCCCTTTTTTCTTCTTCTTTTCTTCTGTTTCCTTTTCTTTTTGTCCGCATTATGTTACATTATTGACTATATGCACTTTCAACAGAAGACCCTAAGGGGCGTGGAATAACATTCTCTAAGGGGTATTAATGGCGAATAATGTGTTGGACATATTGGAGATAAGGAGACACATGAACAGTGTTGAATTAGCCCATCCAGGGCAATATGTGGTTTGTGTATCAATTGATATAATACTGGTATTCAACGCAGAAATACTACGCCACTATGGCGTTACTGTGACTTTGGATGTGTGTTTATTAGTTCGATAAGCCCATACAGGGCACTATTGCCATATGAACTATGGTTTTTGTCTCCAATATGATTTATTTATTTATTCATTATGAATTGCCATTATGGGATTGCTGAGAACGTTTACATTATGTGTATGATGATGTTAACATACCAGCACTGAGCCATTATTTACCTGTTTAAGATGGCGCTGGCTGAATTCATTCGAAGTAGCCATTTTCTGATTGTCAAGAACCGATAAAATAGTGACCGTTCCCGGCACGCCTGACACTGACGAAGGCGACTGCCGAAACGTGTCTTGTTTGCTGCAAGAGTTCAAATAAACCTGTATGAACTCACCCCCGCGAGTGCATATCTTTCGTGCTTATTAGGCACTGGGAATACGAAGCGTTCATTTTGCAACACGGTTACACCCCCGTGTAAAGGTGCACCCGTCCGAGAGTGCACGGATTGGGGTGGAGACACGGGAGCTTTGCTATATATATATATATATATATATATATATATATATATATATATATATATATATATATATATATATATATATATATATATATATATGTGTATATATATATATATATATATATATGATACACACACACACACACACATATATATGTGTGTATATATATATATATATATATAAATATACACATACATTTGTATGTGGCATGAGATTTAAAATAATATACATATTATTCGCATCTTTTCTTCGCATCTATATTCTGCATGTTTCGGTTTCCATGGTCTTTCCAATTAAGAGTTTATATATACTGTATGTAAGCAAAGAGAAAAAAATTTATACTCCGGCACTGACATTTAGATATTCCAGCACTAGCACTTTGATTGACAACCTTTGGTTGTTTTTCCTGTTGAAATTGCGTCTTTGGGCAGTCCCCAGTATGTTATGTTATGTTATGTTAGGGCAGATTTCTAAAGCGCACAGCTACTCGATAGAGTGTCCCGGCGCTAAAGACAGAGAGAACAAAAATGCCAAGAGAAAAAGAGAAAAAGGAAAGAAAGAAACCGAAGAGGACGGAAAAATAGTTACATTGTTTGTTGAAACAACCAGGTTTTCAATTGTTTCCTGAAGGCGAGCAGGTTAGTAACTTGCCTAAGTGGAAGAGGCAACTTATTCCAAAGTCCAGCCACTTGCACTTGAAAGGAGCGACCGCCTTTGCGGGCTCTAAGATATTTAGGAATGACCAAGAGATGTTGATAGGCAGATCTAAGAGATCTGCCAGGCATATAGAAAGACACTCTTCTGGAGATATATTTTGCTCCTATACCGTGCAGGGCTTTAAAGGCTAGGACCAAAGCTTTGAAGCGGATTCTACTACGCACCGGTAACCAGTGCAGATTCTTAAGGTGGCGAGAAATCCGCTCTCTCGGCCCTAGACTCAGAACAGCCCTAGCTGCCGCATTCTGCACTACCTGCAGTTTGTTAACTAAGAACTCCGGGAGGCCCAAACACAGAACATTGGCATAGTCCAACCTTGAAATAATAAGGGCCTGGATGACCATTTTTCTATGCTCGGTCTGTAGTAGAAATAAAAACCTCTGGAGCATCTTCAAGAGACCAAAACAGGTTCCGACTGCCGACTGAACCTGAGGTACCATAGAGAGGGCGTCATCCATTTTAACTCCCAAGTTCTTTACAATCCTGACCGCGGCCTGGGGAGGAGACATATCTTGGGGCACCATTGTTTCCAGACGTCCAACGGGGGGGAGCCGAAAAAAATGATTTCGGATTTGTCTGAATTACATTTCAGATGGTTATGTTTAAACCAGGCAAAAGTTTCGCCGTCACGTCACATGGTCTGCCACTGAAGAGGGCGTTGGCCCGAAACGCGTCTGGCAGGAAACCAGAAAAGGACTTTGTTCATGGCGTGTGCCCTTGCTTTGGCGTAATTTCCACCTGGGAGTGCATCCCACCTAGAGGCAACTCTTTTCGCATTTTGTACAGCGGCCTGCCTGGTCGCGGGATTGCACCACCGCGAAACACTTGCAGGTCCGCGGCTGCTTTATTGGGGCAGCTAACTGTGGAACAGGAGGTGCCTGTTATATGCAGGGGTGCCGGCGCGAACATCGGCAATCCTTTTAAAGACATTTTTGAATGTGAGTGGCGGCGGCGACCCACTTGGGTTTTACTGAACCACCAGTCCCAGGAAGCATTGCTTCAGGTGGTTCACCTGAGCATAATTATTACGGGGATTTACTGGTGGTTGCCACACGCCGTCACGTCACATGGTCTGCCACTGAAGAGGGCGTTGGCCCGAAACGCGTCTGGCAGGAAGCCAGAAAAGGACTTTGTTCATGGCGTGTGCCCTTGCTTTGGCGTAATTTCCACCTGGGAGTGCATCCCACCTAGAGGCAACTCTTTTCGCATTATATATATATATATATATATATTCAAAAAGAAGGTGTCCCCCTGTGAAAGCGCATTTAAAAAACCATAGTATTCACTGAAAAGAACCATAGGTTTCAGGGACGTTATAGTTAGAAATTAGCATTTAAAAAAACATAGAAATTCACTGAAAAAACCACAGGTTTCAGGGACGTTATAGTTAGTTGGACATTTCACTTGTACAAAACCAGAGAAATTGAGCCGTTATAGTTAGTTGAGCTAACTATAACTCGCGCCCCCGCAATGCACTGCTGATGACATCACATATTACATCACTCATGACATGGTCAGTGACATCACAGTGGCTCAACTACCTGTAACGGCCAATTTTCTCTGGTTTTGTACGAGTGAAATGTCCAACTTAACTAACGTCCCTGAAACCTGTGTTTTTTTCAGTGAATTTCTATGATTTTTTAAATGCTAATTTCTAACTATAATGTCCCTGAAACCTATGGTTTTTTCAGTGAATTTCTATGGTTTTTTAAATGATAATTTCTAACTATAACGTCCCTGAAACCTATGGTTTTTTCAGTGAATTTCAAAGGTTTTTTAAATGCTAATTTCTAACTATAACGTCCCTGAAACCTATGGTTTTTTCAGTGAATTTCAAAGGTTTTTTAAATGCTAATCCCTTACTATAACTTCCTTGAAACCTCTGTTTTTTTCAGTGAATTCCTAAGGTTTTTTAAATGCTAATTTCTAACTATGCCTACATAGGTAGGACATGTGCAGAAAGAGGAAGAAAGGTGCAGAAAGAAGCAAGAGAAGTGCAGAAAGAGGCAACAGAAGTCCAGAAAGAGGAAGAAAGGTGAAGAAAGAAGCAAGAGATGTGCAGAAAGAACCAACATAGGTGCAGAAAGAGGCCTACTTTGACTGTACCTTAAAACAGACTCATACAAAGTACCCTAATCACTAATCCTTCTCCGAAGATGTCTTAAACCTCACTTTTTTCTTGAAGGTTCAGTATTAATCGACTGCTCAGAATGTTAGGCCCACCAAATATAAAACAGCAATCCTAAGCATATCACTGTTGTAAGTCTGACAAAGTTTGTGAAGGTATGCATGCATGTCTATGCTTTTACCTAGTGACATGTTAAATGAAAATAAACACACAAACACTTGAATACCTGTGTTTCAAACAGCATAGTCTGTAAATTTGTGTAAAAAAAGGTGTATGCATTTCTTTCTGCTCACAATACAGGGCACATGGGTATTCAATAGTATATTTGAGGGACTCTATAGCACATATACATAAGACATGTCTGCCTGTGCAACCGAATGACAGAGCAGAACTAACAAGATTTGACCACCTATAAGAGAAGCTACCTGCTTTTTAAGCTACCATCTTCAGATGCATAACACATGTGAGAATACATGTGCAAGTAGACATATACCTCAGTCACGAGAGCACGCAGACCTTTAAACTTGACAGCTTGGACTTCCCATTTGAATATAGAAGCAGGCGAGAGAAGTACAGAAAGGAGCAAGAGAATTGCAGAAAAAAACAAGAGTGGTGCAGAAAGAGGGAACAGGTGTGCAGAAAGACGCAAGAGAGGTGCAGAAAGAGGGAAGAAGGGTGCAGAAAGAAGGAACAGGGGTGCAGAAAGAAGCAAGAGAGGTGCAAAAAGAAGCAAGACAAGTGCAGAAACAAGCAACAGAGGTGCAGAAAGAGGCAAGAGGGGTGCAGAAAGAAGCAAGAGAGGTGTAGAAAGAAACAAAAAAGTGCAAAAAGAAGGAACAGAGGTGCACAAAGAGGCAAGAGGGGTGCAGAAAGAGGGAAGAGAGGTGCAGAAAGAGGCAACAGACTTGCACAAAGAGGGCAGAGGGGTGCAGAAAGAAGCAAGAGAGGTGCAGAAAGAAGCAAGAGAGGTGCAGAAAGAAGCAACAGAGGTGCAGAAAGAGGCAAGAGGGTGCAGAAAGAGGCAAGAGAACTGCAGAAAGAAGCAACAGAGGTGCAGAAAGAGGCAAGAGAAGTGCAGAAAGAGGCAAGAGAGGTGCAAAAACAGGCAGGAGAGGTGGAGAAAGAGGGAAAATGGGTGCAGAAAGGCAAGAGAAGTGCAGAAAAAGAGAAGAAGGGTGCAGAAAGAGGCAAGAGGGGTGCAGAAAGAATCAAGTGAGGTGCAGAAAGATTCAACAGAGGTGCAGAAAGAGGCAAGAGAGGTGCAGAAAGTAGAACAGATGTGCAGAAAGAGGCAAGAGAAGTGCAGAAAAAGAAAGAAAGGTGCAGAAAGAAGCAACAGAAATGCAGAAAGAGGCAAGAGAGGCGCAGAAAGAAGCAAGAGTGCTTTGCACACTATTAGTACCAATTTAGCACCCACTTTAGCAATAAGTAACGGGTAACCATTCCAGGTTTGCAAAGGGCCTTCCACCACGCTATAACACTTGTCGCTGCATTTTTGGTAACGTTTGAGCCTTTTGAACTAGAAACAAGTTTTTTTTGGTTCAAATCTGCAGATTATGCAGCAGATGATGGATTATGTGGCAAATGTGAAAAATGTATAATTGTGCGAAAGTCAGTGCAGCCAAACAGTCGCATAATTCCAGTGGCCCTGCTCAGACCTCTGACTAGGTCCAGAAGTGCTCCTCAGAGGTTCCTTCTTTTTTTGTCTCATTGAGTTTATAGTTTAGCTTCTATGGAAACGAGGCAGACTAAACCTGAGGTTACCACTCCACAACATAGACTACCATACCACATAATTACTCTCCATAAGACATTATCCCACTCTACATTATTCCTATACACTAAATACCACGTACTTTCTATCCACATAATTTCACTGCACAACATACCCCATAATTCTACTACACACAACATACATCCACTCCACCCCAAAAAACATTAGTAAAAACTTTTACATTTACAACGCCAAAAGCTCGAACTCTCGCAAGTGCGAAACCTATTACATTGCAAATGCTTCTTTAACTAGTAGTCGTGTTTGCAGAGTGGTGGAGAAAGGGCGCTGGGCCTCCGATCAGCACTCAGGAATTCCGCTGCGTAAGACTTACAGTAGGTACCAGGAGGGCTTCTTGGCCCCCAAAGTCCCTCGGGAGTAAATTGGACGTCATCCCCCAACCCGTAGTGTGCCAAGAGGTGTGTTTGCAGAGTGGTAGAGAAAGGGGGGCGTGGCCTCCAAAGACCTCTTAGCAATCCCACTGTGTGGGACTTACTGGAGGTAACAGGAGGAGTAGTTGGCCCCCAAGGACATCCTTGGGGGCCAACTACCCCTCCTATTACCTCCAGTAAGTCCCACACACAGCTGGATTGCTAAGTTCTCATAGCAGGCTACGCCCCCTTTGCCCACCACTCTGCAAACGCGCCTCCTGGCGCGCTCTTGGATGGGGATTGAAGTCCCCTTCGCTGCTGGGGGTCCTTAGGAGCCAACTAGCCTACCTGATTCCTCCAGTAAGCCCTAGCTAGTGGGATTGCTGAGAGGTGGACACAGGCCACGCCCCCTTTCTCCACCACTCTGCAAACGCGACTCCTGGTGCGCTCTTGGTTGGGGGATGAAGTCCCCTTGCCTCCTGTGGGTCCCTGGGGGCCAACTAGCCCACCAGGTACCTCCAGTAAGCCCCACACAGCTGGATTGCTGAGAGTGGTCCGAGGCCACGCACCCTTTTTGCACCACTCTGCAAACGCACCTCCTGGCGCCCTGCTGCTCAGGGGATGAAGTCCACTTTAGTCCTGAGGTCCTCAGGACACAAGAGGACCTCTTCGCCCCACCAGCAATGCACCAAGAGGCACGTTTGCGGAGTGGTGTTAAAAGGGTGTGGCCTCGGACCACCTCTCAGCAATCCCACTGTGGGGCTTACTGGAGTTACCTGGTGGGCTAGTTGGCCCCCAGGGACCCTCAGGATTCAAGGGGACTTAATCCCCCAAC
The DNA here is from genome assembly GCA_963921515.1 of Calotriton arnoldi. Lineage (NCBI taxonomy): Eukaryota > Metazoa > Chordata > Amphibia > Caudata > Salamandridae > Calotriton > Calotriton arnoldi. The sequence continues at coordinate 34,001 of CAWUFW010025103.1, read as the reverse complement.
CCAGAACGCACTAGGAGGCGCGTTTGCAGTGATGCATGGAGGGGTCGGGGCCTCCGGCGAGATGCCGGCTTCTCCTTTCTTTTTTTTTTATAGAAGGGGGGCTGTGTGGCCCCCCCTTCTCTTAAAAGATTTTGGGCCCTGGGGACCCTATTACCCAGGGCCTGACCCATTTTTTATTAAAATAATTTTTTTAAAATGGGAAGGAGGCCGCGCGGCCCCCCTCCTGAGGTCTTTTTCGGCCCCGGGGACCCCATCCCCCAGAGCTTTGCCTGTTTTTTTGTTTAAAAAAAAAAATTTAATAGGAGGGGGGCCGCGTGGCCCCCCCTTCTCTGGGCCACTATTGGCCCCGGGGACCCCATCCCCCGGGACCTGGCCAGCCTTTTTTGTTTGAGATGGGGGCTGTGTGGCCCCCTCCTGAGGCCAATTATGGCCCCAGACACCCCATCCCCTAGGGCCAGGCCTTACGTTGAGGACCGCGGGGGAGCCCCAATGCCCCCGCGGTCCCAGCCGGCTCCCCGCCTCCTGCAGGAGCCGGCATTGCTTTTGGGCAAGGGGAGCTGCTAACATGCAGCTCCCCTTGTTCAAAAGCAATTCTGCTTTGCTTCTTGGAAGCGAGAGCAGGTTTCCTGCTCTCGCTTCCAAGAAGCAAAGCAGTGTTTGCTATGGCAGGACGGGAGCTGTGCTCCCGTCCTGCCATAGCAAACAGCAATGTCCCGGGGGTGGGCACCCCGGGACATTGCAGGAGCCGGCCGTGGGGGGTGGCGGTCCCCAGGTCCAAGGAGGGCTCCAGGAAGGGGGCCGTGCGGCCCCCCTTACAACATCAACATAGCCCCGGGGAGGTGGGGGTCCCCGGGGGGGCCGTAACGGACCCCCATATTAACATAATTTGTGCCCCGGGCAGTGTGGGGAGGGGCAGGAGGCCCCTCTTACACTTCTACAATTTAATTGGAGCCCTGGGAGGTGGCAGTCCTGGGGGTTTGGGGGGCCCACGAGGCCCCCCGCCCTGAAATTCAGTGTGCCCCGGGGAGGTGGTGGTCCCAGGGGCAGTGTGGGGGGGAGGAGCCCCCCCACAGTTCTTTTTCTTTAAATTTAAGCCCCGGGGAGGTGGCAGTCCCCGGGGCAGCATGGGGGGGAGGAGTCCCCCCACGCATTTGAATAAGAAAGCCCCGGGGAGGTAGTGGTCCCCGGGGCTGCGGGGTGGCCGCGTGCCCCCCACGCATAATAAACTAAGCCCCGGGGAGGTGGTGCTCCCCGGGGCTGCGGGGGCCCGTGAGGCCCCCGCACATTAATGAAACATTGCCCCCGGGACCTGGCCCACCCAGGGGGTCAAAGAAACGAAGCGCAGAAGCCCACGCTTTGTTTAAAAAAAAAAAATTGCCGAAATTATTTTTAAAAAATGCTTTTTTTGGCCCTGGGGGTCCTTGTGGGACACCCTGAGCAGGCCTAGGGGGTCAGGGTGTTTCTACCCTGCACTCTTTTCTTGTTTTTTATGCTTTTTTTTTACTGTCTTGTGACTCGGTTTTACCTAGTCACAAGATGGCTGGCAACACTTCCTGGTTTGGAGTGTTGACAGCCAATCAGATTCAAGCTCGTGCTCGGGAGAGTTCGCGAATCCTCCTCGGCCCTCATTTTTTGAAATTCTCAGCAACTACTGAACAGATTTACACCATTTAAAAAAAAGGTCGCTTTCGGAACCAAGAGCTACCTTTTTGCCAGCAGTTCGGGCTGTAGCAGAGTCTAAAGTTCCTATGGAAATTAACATGGGGAAAACGCGTTTTGGGACCCCCTTTTCTCGGCCTCGCTTGACGAATCACCCGAAACTTTCAAGACAGGAGCTGACCTGAGTGAACCATTAGTTTTGAAAGTTTTGCAAAGATTCGTCAAACGGCGCCAAAGATATTGGCAAAAGAAAAAGCGCTTTTTGAATAGAAACAAGGTCCTAACTATAACTACCTACTGGCGACCGCCAGTAGGTAATATATTCACTGAAAAAACCATAGGTTTCACAGACGTTATAGTTAGTAATTAGCATTTAAGAAACCTTTGAAATTCACTGAAAAACCATAGGTTTCAGGGACGTTATAATTAGAAATTAGCATTTAAAAACCTTGAAATTCACTGAAAAAACCATAGGTTTTGAATTTCGAAGGTTTTTAAATGCTAATTTCTAACTATGCCTACAGAGGTAGGACATGTGCAGAAAGAGGAAGAAAAGCGCAGAAAGAAGCAAGAGAAATGCAGAAAGAGGCAACAGAAGTCCAGAAAGATGAAGAAAAGTGCAGAAAGACTCAACAGAGGTGCAGAAAGAGGCCTTGTTGCAAAGTCATCCTGTGCCCCCAACTTTTTGCTGACTGGTACTGGTGGTAACTGACTGACTAACCAGGCCCGGAGCCAGTGCTATGATGAAAGACACTTAGAATACAGTGAAAACACCTACATACACTAGGGTACGCTATAGGTTGGAGTACCCCTGTGATTGGCATGACCTCCCCTGTAAGGCCGTAGTACATAATAGGGCAGGGGGATTAAAACTACCTCTAACTGAGAGGTGCAGAAAGAGGCAAGCGTGGTGTAGAAAGAGGGAAGAGAGGTGTAGAAAGAGGCAAGAGAGTTACACAAAGAGGGAAAAGGGGTGCAGAAAGAGGCAGGAGGGGTGCTGAAAGAAGCAACAGAGGTGCCGAAAGAGGCAAGAGAGGTGCAGAAAGAAGCACATGAAGTGCAGAAAGAGGCAACAGAGGTGCAGAAAGATGCAAGAGAGGTGCAGAAACAAGCAAGACAAGTGCAGAAAGAGGCAAGAGAATTGCTGAAAGAAGCAACAGAGGTTTAGAAAGAACCAAGAGAAGTGCAAAAAGAGGCAAGTGAAGTGCAGAAAGAAGCAAGAGCAGTGCAGAAAGAACCAACAGAGGTGCAAAAAGAGGCAAGAGGGGTGCAGAAAAAGGTAGGAGGGGTGCACAAAGAGGCAAGAGAGGTACAGAAAGAGGCAGGAGGGGTGCAGAAAGAAGGAACAGAAGTGCAGAAAGAAGTAACAGGTGCTGAAAAAGGCGCAAAGGGTGCAGAAAGAGCAAGAGAAGTGCAGAAAGAGGCAACAGAGGTACAGAAAGAGGCAAGAGAGGTGCAGAAACTGGCAGGAAAGGTGCAGAAAGAGGGAACAGGGGTGCAGATAGAGGCAAGAGAGATACAGAAAGAGAAAAGAGGGGTGCAGAAAGAGGCAACAGATCTGCAGAAAAAAGCAACAGAGGTGCTGAAAGAGGCAAGTGAGGTGCAGAAAGGGGCAAGAGATCTGCAGAAAAAAGCAACAGAGGTGCTGAAAGAGGCAATAGTGCAGAAAGAAGCAACAGAGGTGCAGAAAGAGGCAAAAGGGGTGCAGAAAGAGGCAACAGAGGTACAGAAAGAGGCAAGAGAGGTGCAGAAACAGGCAGGAAAGGTGCAGAAAAAGGGAACAGGGGTGCAGAAAGAGGCAAGAGAGGTGCAGAAAGAGAAAAGAGGGGTGCAGAAAGAGGCAAGAGATCTGCAGAAAAAAGCAACAGAGGTGCTGAAAGAGGCAAGAGATCTGCAGAAAGAGGCAAGAGATCTGCAGAAAAAAGCAGCAGAGGTGCTATGAGAGGCTAGTGAGGTGCAGAAAGAAGGAAGAGAAGTGCAGAAAGAAGTAACACAGTGTGCTGAAAGAGGTGCGACGGGTGCCGAAAGAGAAAGAGAAGTGCAGAAAGAAGCAACAGAGGTACAGAAAGAGGGAAGAGAGGTATAGAAAGAGGCAAGAGAGTTGCACAAAGAGGGAAGAGGGGTGCACAAACAGGCAAAAGGGGTGCAGAAAGAAGCAAGTGAGGTGCAGAAAGAGGCAAGAGAGGTGCAGAAAGAAGCAAGAGAGTTACAGAAAGAGGCAAGTGAAGTGCAGAAGGAGGCAAGAGAACTGCAGAAAGAGGCAATAGAGGTGCAGAAAGAGGCAAGTGAGGTGCAGAAAGAAGCAAGATAAGTGCAGAAAGAAGCAACAGAAGTGCAGGAAGAGGGAAGAGGGGTGGAGAGAGAGGCAAGAGGGGTGCAGAAAGAAGCAAGACAGGTGCAGAAAGAAACAAAAGAAGTGTAGAAAGAAGGAACAGGGGTGCAGAAAGAGGCAAAAAGGGTGCAGAAAGACGTAAGAGGAGTACAGAAAAAGGCAAGAGAGGTGCAGAAAGAGGCAAGTGAGGTGCAGAAAGAAGCAAGAGAGGTGCAGAAAGAAGGAAGAGAAGTGCAGAAGAAGTAACAGAGGTGCTGAAAGAGGAGCGAAGGGTGCAGAAAGAGCAAGAGAAGTGCAGAAAGAAGCAACAGAGGTACAGAAAGAGGCAAGAGTGGTGCAGAAAGAGGGAAGAGAGGTGTAGAAAGAGGCAAGAGAGTTGCACAAAGAGGGAAGAGGGGTGCAGAAAGAGGCAGGAGGGGTGCCGAAAGAAGCAACAGAGGTGCCGAAAGAGGCAAGAGAGGTGCAGAAAGAAGCAAGTGAAGTGTAGAAAGAAGCAACAGAGGTGCAGAAAGAGGCAAAAGAGGTGCAGAAAGAGGCAAAAGGGGTGCAGAAAGAGGCAAGAAAAGTGCAGAAAGAGGCAACAGAGGTACAGAAAGAGGCAAGAGAGGTGCAGAAACAGGCAGGAAAGGTGCAGAAAAAGGGAACAGGGGTGCAGAAAGAGGCAAGAGAGGTGAAGAAAGAGAAAAAAAGGGTGCAGAAAGAGGCAAGAGATCTGCAGAAAAAAGCAACAGGTGCTGAAAGAGGCAAGTGAGGTGCAGAAAGAGGGAAGAGATCTGCAGAAAAAAGCAGCAGAGGTGCTGAAAGAGGCAAGTGAGGTGCAGAAAGAAGCAAGAGAGGTGCAGAAAGAAGGAAGAGAAGTGCAGAAAGAAGTAACAGAGGTGCTGAAAGAGGTGCGAAGGGTGCCGAAAGAGAAGTGCAGAAAGAAGCAACAGAGGTACAGAAAGAGGGAAGAGAGGTATAGAAAGAGGCAAGAGAGTTGCACAAAGAGGGAAGAGGGGTGCACAAACAGGCAAAAGGGGTGCAGAAAGAAGCAAGTGAGGTGCAGAAAGAGGCAAGAGAGGTGCAGAAAGAAGCAAGAGAGTTACAGAAAGAGGCAAGTGAAGTGCAGAAGGAGGCAAGAGAACTGCAGAAAGGCAATAGAGGTGCAGAAAGAGGCAAGTGAGGTGCAGAAAGAAGCAAGATAAGTGTAGAAAGAAGCAACAGAAGCGCAGAAAGAGGGAAGAGGGGTAGAGAGAGAGGCAAGAGGGGTGCAAAAAGAAGCAAGACAGGTGCAGAAAGAAACAAAAGAAGTGCAGAAAGAAGGAACAGGGGTGCAGAAAGAGGCAAAAAGGGTGCAGAAAGGCGTAAGAGGGGTACAGAAAAAGGCAAGAGAGGTGCAGAAAAAGGCAAGAGAGGTGCAGAAAGAGGCAAGTGAGGTGCAGAAAGAAGGAAGAGAAGTGCAGAAAGAAGTAACAGAGGTGCTGAAAGAGGTGCGAAGGGTGCAGAAAGAGGCCGGAGGGGTGCAGAAAGAAGCAACAGAGGTGCAGAAAGAAGCAAGTGAAGTGCAGAAAGAAGCAACAGAGGTGCAGAAAGATGCAAGAGAGGTGCATAAACAAGCAAGGCAAGTGCAGAAAGAGGCAAGAGAATTGCTGAAAGAAGCCACAGAGGTTTAGAAAGAACCAAGAGAAGTGCAAAAAGAGGCAAGTGAGGTGCAGAAAGAAGCAAGAGCAGTGCAGAAAGAACCAACAGAGGTGTAAAAAGAGGCAAGAGGGGTGCAGAAAGAGGCAAGAGAGGTACAGAAGGAGGCAGGAGGGGTGCAGGAAGAAGCAAGTGAGGTGCAGAAAGCGGCAAGAGAGGTGCAGAAAGCGGCAAGAGAGATGCAGAAACAGGCAAGAGAAGTGCAGAAAGAGGCAAGAGAATTGCTGAAAGAAGCAACAGAGGTGCAGAAAGAAGCAAGAAAAGTGCAGAAAGAGGCACGTGAGATGCAGAAACAGCAAGAAAGGTACAGAAAGAGGGAAGACGAGTGCAGAAAGAGACAACAGGGTGCAGAAAGAAGCAAGACAGGTGCAGAAAGAAGAATGGAAAGTGCAGAATGAAGCAACAGGGGTGCAGAAAGAGGCAAGAGAACTGCAGAAAGAGGCAAGAGAGTTGCAGAAACAGGCAAAAGAGGTGCAGACAGAGGCAAGAGAGGTGCAGAAACAGGTAAAAGGGGTGCAGAAAGAGGCAAGAGGGGTGCAGAAATTTGCAAGAGAGGTGCAGAAAGAAGCAAGAGCAGTGGAAAAGAACCAACAGAGGTGCAAAAAGAGGCAAGTGAGGTGCAGAAGGAGGCAAGAGAACTGCAGAAAGAGGCAAGAGAGTTGCAGAAACAGCCAAAAGAGGTACATAAAGAGGGAACAGGTGGGCAGACTGAGGCAAGAGAGGTGCAGAAAGAGGGAAGAGGGGTGCAGAAAGAGGCAAGAGGGATGCAGAAATTTGGAACCAAGGTGCAGGAAGAAGCCAGAGCAGTGCAGGAAGAACCAACAGAGGTGCAGAAAGAGGCAAGAGGGGTACAGAAAGAGGCAAGTGAAGTGCAGAACGAAGCAAAAGAGGTGCAGAAAGAACCAACAGAGGTGGAAAAAGAGGCAAGAGGGGTGCAGAAAGGGGTAGGAGAGGTGCACAAAGAGGCAGGAGGGGTACAGAAAGAGGCAGGAGGGGTGCAGAAAGAGGGAAGAGGTGTAGAAAGAGGCAAGAGAGTTGCACAAAGAGGGAAGAGGGGTGCAGAAAGAGGCAGGAGGGATGCCGAAAGAAGCAACAGAGGTGCCGAAAGAGGCAAGAGAGGTGCAGAAAGAAGCAAGTGAAGTGCAGAAAGAGGCAACAGAGGTGCAGAAAGATGCAAGACAAGTGCAGAAAGAGGCAAGAGAATTGCTGAAAGAAGCAACAGAGGTTTAGAAAGAACCAAGAGAAGTGCAAAAAGAGGCAAGTGAAGTGCAGAAAGAAGCAAGAGCAGTGCAGAAAGAACCAAGAGGTGCAAAAAGAGGCAAGAGGGGTGCAGAATAAGGTAGGAGGGGTGCACAAAGAGGCAAGAGAGGTACAGAAAGAGGCAGGAGGGGTGCAGAAAGAAGGAACAGAAGTGCAGAAAGAAGTAACAGATGTGCTGAAAGAGGCGCGAAGGGTGCAGAAAGAGCAAGAGAAGTGCAGAAAGAGGCAACAGAGGTACAGAAAGAGGCAAGAGAGGTGCAGAAACTGGCAGGAAAGGTGCAGAAAGGGAACAGGGAGGCAGATAGAGGCAAGAGAGATGCAGAAAGAGAAAAGAGGGATGCAGAAAGAGGCAAGAGATATGCAGAAAAAAGCAACAGAGGTGCTGAAAGAGGCAAGTGAGGTGCAGAAAGGGGCAAGAGATCTGCAGAAAAAAGCAACAGAGGTGCTGAAAGAGGCAATAGAAGTGCAGAAAGAAGCAACAGAGGTGCAGAAAGAGGCAAAAGGGGTGCAGAAAGAGGCAAGAAAAGTGCAGAAAGAGGCAACAGAGGTACAGAAAGAGGCAAGAGAGGTGCAGAAACAGGCAGGAAAGGTGCAGAAAAAGGGAACAGGGGTGCAGAAAGAGGCAAGAGAGGTGCAGAAAGAGAAAAGAGGGGTGCAGAAAGAGGCAAGAGATCTGCAGAAAAAAGCAACAGAGGTGCTGAAAGAGGCAAGTGAGGTGCAGAAAGAGGCAAGAGATCTGCAGAAAAAAGCAGCAGAGGTCCTGAAAGAGGCAAGTGAGGTGCAGAAAGAAGCAAGAGAGGTGCAGAAAGAAGGAAGAGAAGTGCAGAAATAAGTAACAGAGGTGCTGAAAGAGGTGCGAAGGGTGCCGAAAGAGAAAGAGAAGTGCAGAAAGAAGCAACAGGGGTACAGAAAGAGGGAAGAGAGGTATAGAAAGAGGCAAGAGAGTTGCACAAACAGGCAAAAGGGGTGCAGAAAGAAGCAAGAGAGGTGCAGAAAGAGGCAAGAGAGGTGCAGAAAGAAGCAAGAGAGTTACAGAAAGGCAAGTGAAGTGCAGAAGGAGGCAAGAGAACTGCAGAAAGAGGCAATAGATGTGCAGAAAGAGGCAAGTGAGGTGCAGAAAGAAGCAAGATAAGTGCAGAAAGAAACAAAAGAAGTGTAGAAAGAAGGAACAGGGGTGCAGAAAGAGGCAAAAAGGGTGCAGAAAGACGTAAGAGGGGTACAGAAAAAGGCAAGTGAGGTGCAGAAAGAGGCAAGTGAGGTGCAGAAAGAAGCAAGAGAGGTGCAGAAAGAAGGAAGAGAAGTGCAGAAAGAAGTAACAGAGGTGCTGAAAGAGGTGCGAAGGGTGCAGAAAGAGCAAGAGAAGTGCAGAAAGAAGCAACAGAGGTACAAAAAGAGGCAAGAGTGGTGCAGAAAGAGGGAAGAGAGGTGTAGAAAGAGGCAAGAGAGTTGCACAAAGAGGGAAGAGGGGTGCAGAAAGAGGCAGGAGGGGTGCAGAAAGAAGCAACAGAGGTGCCGAAAGAGGCAAGAGAGGTGCAGAAAGAAGCAACAGAGGTGCAGAAAGATGCAAGAGAGGTGCAGAAATAAGCAAGACAAGTGCAGAAAGAGGCAAGAGAATTGCTGAAAGAAGCCACAGAGGTTTAGAAAGAACCAAGAGAAGTGCAAAAAGAGGCAAGTGAGGTGCAGAAAGAAGCGAGAGCAGTGCAGAAAGAACCAACAGAGGTGTAAAAAGAGGCAAGAGGGGTGCAGAAAGAGGTAGGAGAGGTGCAGAAAGAGGCAAGAGAGGTACAGAAAGAGGCAGGAGGGGTGCAGAAAGAAGCAAGTGAGGTGCAGAAAGAGGCAAGAGAGGTGCAGAAAGCGGCAAGAGAGATGCAGAAACAGGCAAGAGAAGTGCAGAAGGAGGCAAGAGAATTGCTGAAAGAAGCAACAGGTGTAGAAAGAAGCAAGAAGAGTGCAGAAAGAGGCATGTGAGATGCAGAAACAGGCAAGAAAGGTACAGAAAGAGGGAAGACGAGTGCAGAAAGAGACAACAGGGGTGCAGAAAGAAGCAAGACAGGTGCAGAAAGAAGCATGGAAAGTGCAGAATGAAGCAACGGGTGCAGAAAGAGGCAAGAGAAGTGCAGAAAGAGGAAAGAGATCTGCAGAAAAAAGCAGCAGAGGTCCTGAAAGAGGCAAGTGAGGTGCAGAAAGAAGCAAGAGAGGTGCAGAAAGAAGGAAGAGAAGTGCAGAAATAAGTAACAGAGGTGCTGAAAGAGGTGCGAAGGGTGCCGAAAGAGAAAGAGAAGTGCAGAAAGAAGCAACAGGGGTACAGAAAGAGGGAAGAGAGGTATAGAAAGAGGCAAGAGAGTTGCACAAAGAGGGAAGAGGGGTGCACAAACAGGCAAAAGGGGTGCAGAAAGAAGCAAGAGAGGTGCAGAAACAGGCAAGAGAGGTGCAGAAAGAAGCAAGAGAGTTACAGAAAGGCAAGTGAAGTGCAGAAAGAGGCAAGAGAACTGCAGAAAGAGGCAATAGATGTGCAGAAAGAGGCAAGTGAGGTGCAGAAAGAAGCAAGATAAGTGCAGAAAGAAACAAAAGAAGTGTAGAAAGAAGGAACAGGGGTGCAGAAAGAGGCAAAAAGGGTGCAGAAAGACGTAAGAGGGGTACAGAAAGAGGCAAGAGAGGTGCAGAAAGAGGCAAGTGAGGTGCAGAAAGAAGCAAGAGAGGTGCAGAAAGAAGGAAGAGAAGTGCAGAAAGAAGTAACAGAGGTGCTGAAAGAGGTGCGAAGGGTGCAGAAAGAGCAAGAGAAGTGCAGAAAGAAGCAACAGAGGTACAAAAAGAGGCAAGAGTGGTGCAGAAAGAGGGAAGAGAGGTGTAGAAAGAGGCAAGAGAGTTGCACAAAGAGGGAAGAGGGGTGCAGAAAGAGGCAGGAGGGGTGCAGAAAGAAGCAACAGAGGTGCCGAAAGAGGCAAGAGAGGTGCAGAAAGAAGCAACAGAGGTGCAGAAAGATGCAAGAGAGGTGCAGAAATAAGCAAGACAAGTGCAGAAAGAGGCAAGAGAATTGCTGAAAGAAGCCACAGAGGTTTAGAAAGAACCAAGAGAAGTGCAAAAAGAGGCAAGTGAGGTGCAGAAAGAAGCGAGAGCAGTGCAGAAAGAACCAACAGAGGTGTAAAAAGAGGCAAGAGGGGTGCAGAAAGAGGTAGGAGAGGTGCAGAAAGAGGCAAGAGAGGTACAGAAAGAGGCAGGAGAGGTGCAGAAAGAAGCAAGTGAGATGCAGAAAGAGGCAAGAGAGGTGCAGAAAGCGGCAAGACAGATGCAGAAACAGGCAAGAGAAATGCAGAAGGAGGCAAGAGAATTGCTGAAAGAAGCAACAGAGTGTAGAAAGAAGCAAGAAAAGTGCAGAAAGAGGCACGTGAGATGCAGAAACAGGCAAGAAAGGTACAGAAAGAGGGAAGACGAGTGCAGAAAGAGACAACAGGGGTGCAGAAAGAAGCAAGACAGGTGCAGAAAGAAGCATGGAAAGTGCAGAATGAAGCAACGGGTGCAGAAAGAGGCAAGAGAAGTGCAGAAAGAAGCAACAGAGGTGCAGAAGGAGGCAAGAGAACTGCAGAAAGAGGCAAGAGAGTTGCAGAAACAGGCAAAAGAGGTACAGAAACAGGTAAAAGGGGTGCATAAAGCGGCAAGAGGGGTGCAGAAATTTGCAAGAGAGGTGCAGAAAGAAGCAAGAGCAGTGCAAAAGAACCAACAGAGGTGCAGAAAGAGGCAAGAGAGTTGCAGAAACAGCCAAAAGAGGTACAGAAAGAGGGAACAGGTGGGCAGACTGAGGCAAGAGAGGTGCAGATAGATGGAAGAGGGGTGCAGAAAGAGGCAAGATGGATGCAGAAATTTGGAACAGAGGTGCAGGAAGAAGCCTGAGCAGTGCAGAAAGAACCAACAGAGGTGCAGAAAGAACCAACTGAGGTGGAAAAAGAGGCAAGAGGGGTGCAGAAAGGGGTAGGAGAGGTGCACAAAGAGGCAGGAGGGGTGCAGAAAGAGGAAGAAAACTGCAGAAAGAAGCAACAGAGCTGCTGAAAGAGGCAAGAGTGGTGCAGAAAGAGGGAAGAGAGGTGTAGAAAGAGGCAAGAGAGTTGCACAAAGAGGGAAGAGGGGTGCAGAAAGAGGCAGGAGGGGTGCAGAAAGAAGCAACAGAGGTGCCGAAAGAGGCGCGAAGAGTGCAGAAAGAGCAAGAGAAGTGCAGAAAGAGGCAACAGAGGTACAGAAAGAGGCAAGAGAGGTGCAGAAACTGGCAGGAAAGGTGCAGAAAGAGGGAACAGGGGTGCAGATAGAGGCAAGAGAGATGCAGAAAGAGAAAAGAGGGATGCAGAAAGAGGCAAGAGATGTGCAGAAAAAAGCAACAGAGGTGCTGAAAGAGGCAAGTGAGGTGCAGAATGGGGCAAGAGATCTGCAGTAAAAAAGCAACAGAGGCAAGAAAAGTGCAGAAAGAGGCAACAGAGGTACAGAAAGAGGCAAGAGAGGTGCAGAAACAGGCAGGAAAGGTGCAGAAAAAGGGAACAGGGGTGCAGAAAGAGGCAAGAGAGGTGCAGAAAGAGAAAAGAGGGGTGCAGAAAGAGGCAAGAGATCTGCAGAAAAAAGCAACAGAGGTGCTGAAAGAGGCAAGTGAGGTGCAGAAAGAGGCAAGAGATCTGCAGAAAAAAGCAGCAGAGGTCCTGAAAGAGGCAAGTGAGGTGCAGAAAGAAGCAAGAGAGGTGCAGAAAGAAGGAAGAGAAGTGCAGAAAGAAGTAACAGAGGTGCTGAAAGAGGTGCGAAGGGTGCCGAAAGAGAAAGAGAAGTGCAGAAAGAAGCAACAGAGGTACAGAAAGAGGGAAGAGAGGTATAGAAAGAGGAATGAGAGTTGCACAAAGAGGGAAGAGGGGTGCACAAACAGGCAAAAGGGGTGCACAAAGAAGCAAGTGAGGTGCAGAAAGAGGCAAGAGAGGTGCAGAAAGAAGCAAGAGAGTTACAGAAAGTGAAGTGCAGAAGGAGGCAAGAGAACTGCAGAAAGAGGCAATAAAGATGCAGAAAGAGGCAAGTGAGGTGCAGAAAGAAGCAAGATAAGTGCAGAAAGAAGCAACAGAAGTGCAGAAAGAGGGAAGAGGGGTGGAGAGAGAGTCAAGAGGGGTGCAGAAAGAAGCAAGACAGGTGCAGAAAGAAACAAAAGAAGTGTAGAAAGAAGGAACAGGGGTGCAGAAAGAGGCAAAAAAGGTGCAGAAAGACGTAAGAAGGGTACAGAAAAAGGCAAGTGAGGTGCAGAAAGAGGCAAGTGAGGTGCAGAAAGAAGCAAGAGAGGTGCAGAAAGAAGGAAGAGAAGTGCAGAAAGAAGTAACAGAGGTGCTGAAAGAGGTGCGAAGGGTGCAGAAAGAGCAAGAGAAGTGCAGAAAGAAGCAACAGAGGTACAAAAAGAGGCAAGAGTGGTGCAGAAAGAGGGAAGAGAGGTATAGAAAGAGGCAAGAGAGTTGCACAAAGAGGGAAGAGGGGTGCAGAAAGAGGCAGGAGGGGTGCAGAAAGAAGCAACAGAGGTGCCGAAAGAGGCAAGAGAGGTGCAGAAAGAAGCAAGTGAAGTGCAGAAAGAAGCAACAGAGGTGCAGAAAGATGCAAGAGAGGTGCAGAAACAAGCAAGACAAGTGCAGAAAGAGGCAAGAGAATTGCTGAAAGAAGCCACAGAGGTTTAGAAAGAACCAAGAGAAGTGCAAAAAGAGGCAAGTGAGGTGCAGAAAGAAGCGAGAGCAGTGCAGAAAGAACCAACAGAGGTGTAAAAAGAGGCAAGAGGGGTGCAGAAAGAGGTAGGAGAGGTGCAGAAAGAGGCAAGAGAGGTACAGAAAGAGGCAGGAGGGGTGCAGAAAGAAGCAAGTGAGGTGCAGAAAGAGGCAAGAGAGGTGCAGAAAGCGGCAAGAGAGATGCAGAAACAGGCAAGAGAAGTGCAGAAGGAGGCAAGAGAATTGCTGAAAGAAGCAACAGGTGTAGAAAGAAGCAAGAAAAGTGCAGAAAGAGGCACGTGAGATGCAGAAACAGGCAAGAAAGGTACAGAAAAAGGGAAGACGAGTGCAGAAAGAGACAACATGGGTGCAGAAAGAAGCAAGACAGGTGCAGAAAGAAGCATGGAAAGTGCAGAATGAAGCAACAGGGGTGCAGAAAGAGGCAAGAGAAGTGCAGAAAGAAGCAACAGAGGTGCAGAAGGAGGCAAGAGAACTGCAGAAAGAGGCAAGAGAGTTGCAGAAACAGGCAAAAGAGGTACAGAAAGAGTGAACAGAGGTGCAGAGAGAGGCAAGAGAGGTGCAGAAACAGGTAAAAGGGGTGCAGAAAGAGGCAAGAGGGGTGCAGAAATTTGCAAGAGAGGTGCAGAAAGAAGCAAGAGCAGTGCAAAAGAACCAACAGAGGTGCAGAAAGAGGCAAGAGAGTTGCAGAAACAGCCAAAAGAGGTACAGAAAGAGGGAACAGGTGGGCAAACTGAGGCAAGAGAGGTGCAGATAGATGGAAGAGGGGTGCAGAAAGAGGCAAGAGGGATGCAGATATTTGGAACAGAGGTGCAGGAAGAAGCCTGAGCAGTGCAGAAAGAACCAACAGAGGTGCAGAAAGAACCAACAGAGGTGGAAAAAGAGGCAAGAGGGGTGCACAAAGGGGTAGGAGAGGTGCACAAAGAGGCAGGAGGGGTGCAGAAAGAGGAAGAAAACTGCAGAAAGAAGCAACAGAGGTGCTGAAAGAGGCAAGGGTGGTGCAGAAAGAGGGAAGAGAGGTGTAGAAAGAGGCAAGAGAGTTGCACAAAGAGGGAAGAGGGGTGCAGAAAGAGGCAGGAGGGGTGCAGAAAGAAGCAACAGAGGTGCCGAAAGAGGCAAGAGAGGTGCAGAAAGAAGCAAGTGAAGTGCAGAAAGAGGCAACAGAGGTGCAGAAAGACGCAAGAGAGGTGCAGAAACAAGCAAGACAAGTGCAGAAAGAGGCAAGAGAATTGCTGAAAGAAGCCACAGAGGTTTAGAAAGAACCAAGAGAAGTGCAAAAAGAGGCAAGTGAGGTGCAGAAATAAGCAAGATCAGTGCAGAAAGAACCAACAGAGATGCAAAAAGAGGCAAGAGGGGTGCAGAAAGAGGCAGGAGAGGTGCAGAAAGAGGCAAGAGAGGTACAGAAAGAGGCAGGAGAGGTGCAGAAAGAGGCAGGAGAGGTGCAGAAAGAAGCAAGTGAGATGCAGAAAGAGGCAAGAGAGGTGCAGAAAGCGGCAAGAGAGATGCAGAAACAGGCAAGAGAAGTGCAGAAAGAGGCAAGAGAATTGCTGAAAGAAGCAACAGAGGTGTAGAAAGAAGCAAGAAAAGTGCAGAAAGAGGCACATGAGATGCAGAAACAGGCAAGAAAGGTACAGAAAGAGGGAAGACGAGTGCAGAAAGAGACAACAGGGGTGCAGAAAGAAGCAAGACAGGTGCAGAAAGAAGCATGGAAAGTGCAGAATGAAGGAACAGGGGTGCAGAAAGAGGCAAGAGAAGTGCAGAAAGAAGCAACAGAGGTGCAGAAGGAGGCAAGAGAACTGCAGAAAGAGGCAAGAGAGTTGCAGAAAGAGGCAACATAGGTACAGAAAGAGGCAAGAGAGGTGCAGAAACAGGCAGGAAAAGTGCAGAAAAAGGGAACAGGGGTGCAGAAAGAGGCAAGAGAGGTGCAGAAAGAGAAAAAAGGGGTGCAGAAAGAGGCAAGAGATCTGCAGAAAAAAGCAACAGAGGTGCTGAAAGAGGCAAGTGAGGTGCAGAAAGAGGCAAGATATCTGCAGAAAAAAGCAGCAGAGGTGCTGAAAGAGGCAAGTGAGGTGCAGAAAGAAGCAAGAGAGGTGCAGAAAGAAGCAAGAGAGGTGCAAAAAGAAGGAAGAGAAGTGCAGAAAGAAGTAACAGAGGTGCTGAAAGAGGTGCGAAGGGTGCAGAAAGAGAAAGAGAAGTGCAGAAAGAAGCAACAGAGGTGCTGAAAGAGGTGCGAAGGGTGCCGAAAGAGAAAGAGAAGTGCAGAAAGAAGCAACAGAGGTACAGAAAGAGGGAAGAGAGGTATAGAAAGAGGCAAGAGAGTTGCACAAAGAGGGAAGAGAAGTGCAGAAGGAGGTAAGAGAATTGCTGAAAGAAGCAACAGAGGTGTAGAAAGAAGCAAAAAAAGTGCAGAAAGAGGCACGTGAGATGCAGAAACAGGCAAGAAAGGTACAGAAAGAGGGAAGACGAGTGCAGAAAGAGACAACAGGGGTGCAGAAAGAAGCAAGACAGGTGCAGAAAGAAGCATGGAAAGTGCAGAATGAAGGAACAGGGGTGCAGAAAGAGGCAAGAGAAGTGCAGAAAGAAGCAACAGAGGTGCAGAAGGAGGCAAGAGAACTGCAGAAAGAGGCAAGAGAGTTGCAGAAAGAGGCAACATAGGTACAGAAAGAGGCAAGAGAGGTGCAGAAACAGGCAGGAAAAGTGCAGAAAAAGGGAACAGGGGTGCAGAAAGAGGCAAGAGAGGTGCAGAAAGAGAAAAGAGGGGTGCAGAAAGAGGCATGAGATCTGCAGAAAAAAGCAACAGAGGTGCTGAAAGAGGCAAGTGAGGTGCAGAAAGAAGCAAGAGAGGTGCAGAAAGAAGCAAGAGAGGTGCAAAAAGAAGGAAGAGAAGTGCAGAAAGAAGTAACAGAGGTGCTGAAAGAGGTGCGAAGGGTGCAGAAATAGAAGTACAGAAAGAAGCAACAGAGGTGCTGAAAGAGGTGCAAAGGGTGCCGAAAGAGAAAGAGAAGTGCAGAAAGAAGCAACAGAGGTACAGAAAGAGGGAAGAGAGGTGTAGAAAGAGGCAAGAGAGTTGCACAAAGAGGGAAGAGAAGTGCAGAAGGAGGCAAGAGAATTGCTGAAAGAAGCAACAGAGGTGTAGAAAGAAGCAAAAAAAGTGCAGAAAGAGGCACGTGAGATGCAGAAACAGGCAAGAAAGGTACAGAAAGAGGGAAGACGAGTGCAGAAAGAGACAACAGGGGTGCAGAAAGAAGCAAGACAGGTGCAGAAAGAAGCATGGAAAGTGCAGAATGAAGCAACAGGGGTGCAGAAAGAGGCAAGAGAAGTGCAGAAAGAAGCAACAGAGGTGCAGAAGGAGGCAAGAGAACTGCAGAAAGAGGCAAGAGAGTTGCAGAAACAGGCAAAAGAGGTACAGAAAGAGGGAACAGGTGGGCAAACTGAGGCAAGAGAGGTGCAGATAGATGGAAGAAGGGTGCAGAAAGAGGCAAGAGGGATGCAGATATTTGGAACAGAGGTGCAGGAAGAAGCCTGGAGCAGTGCAGAAAGAACCAACAGAGGTGCAGAAAGAGACCAACAGAGGTGGAAAAAGAGGCAAGAGGGGTGCAGAAAGGGGTAGGAGAGGTGCACAAAGAGGCAGGAGGGGTGCAGAAAGAGGAAGAAAACTGCAGAAAGAAGCAACAGAGGTGCTGAAAGAGGCAAGAGAGGTGCAGAAAGAAGCAAGTGAAGTGCAGAAAGAAGCAACAGAGGTGCAGAAAGATGCAAGAGAGTTGCAGAAACAGCCAAAAGAGGTACTGTAAGAGGGAACAGGTGGGCAAACTGAGGCAAGAGAGGTGCAGATAGATGGAAGAGGGGTGCAGAAAGAGGCAAGAGGGATGCAGATATTTGGAACAGAGGTGCAGGAAGAAGCCTGAGCAGTGCAGAAAGAACCAACAGAGGTGCAGAAAGAACCAACAGAGGTGGAAAAAGAGGCAAGAGGGGTGCAGAAAGGGGTAGGAGAGGTGCACAAAGAGGCAGGAGGGGTGCAGAAAGAGGAAGAAAACTGCAGAAAGAAGCAACAGAGGTGCTGAAAGAGGCAAGGGTGGTGCAGAAAGAGGGAAGAGAGGTGTAGAAAGAGGCAAGAGAGTTGCACAAAGAGGGAAGAGGGGTGCAGAAAGAGGCAGGAGGGGTGCAGAAAGAAGCAACAGAGGTGCCGAAAGAGGCAAGAGAGGTGCAGAAAGAAGCAAGTGAAGTGCAGAAAGAGGCAACAGAGGTGCAGAAAGATGCAAGAGAGGTGCAGAAACAAGCAAGACAAGTGCAGAAAGAGGCAAGAGAATTGCTGAAAGAAGCCACAGAGGTTTAGAAAGAACCAAGAGAAGTGCAAAAAGAGGCAAGTGAGGTGCAGAAATAAGCAAGAGCAGTGCAGAAAGAACCAACAGAGATGCAAAAAGAGGCAAGAGGGGTGCAGAAAGAGGCAGGAGAGGTGCAGAAGAGAGGCAGAGAGAGGGTGCAGAAAGAGGCAGGAGAGGTGCAGAAAGAAGCAAGTGAGATGCAGAAAGAGGCAAGAGAGGTGCAGAAAGCGGCAAGAGAGATGCAGAAACAGGCAAGAGAAGTGCAGAAAGAGGCAAGAGAATTGCTGAAAGAAGCAACAGAGGTGTAGAAAGAAGCAAGAAAAGTGCAGAAAGAGGCACATGAGATGCAGAAACAGGCAAGAAAGGTACAGAAAGAGGGAAGACGAGTGCAGAAAGAGACAACAGGGGTGCAGAAAGAAGCAAGACAGGTGCAGAAAGAAGCATGGAAAGTGCAGAATGAAGGAACAGGGGTGCAGAAAGAGGCAAGAGAAGTGCAGAAAGAAGCAACAGAGGTGCAGAAGGAGGCAAGAGAACTGCAGAAAGAGGCAAGAGAGTTGCAGAAAGAGGCAACATAGGTACAGAAAGAGGCAAGAGAGGTGCAGAAACAGGCAGGAAAAGTGCAGAAAAAGGGAACAGGTGTGCAGAAAGAGGCAAGAGAGGTGCAGAAAGAGGAAAAAGGGGTGCAGAAAGAGGCAAGAGATCTGCAGAAAAAGCAACAGAGGTGCTGAAAGAGGCAAGTGAGGTGCAGAAAGAGGCAAGATATCTGCAGAAAAAGCAGCAGAGGTGCTAGAAAGAGGCAAGTGAGGTGCAGAAAGAAGCAAGAGAGGTGCAGAAAGAAGCAAGAGAGGTGCAGAAAGAAGGAAGAGAAGTGCAGAAAGAAGTAACAGAGGTGCTGAAAGAGGTGCGAAGGGTGCAGAAAGAGAAAGAGAAGTGCAGAAAGAAGCAACAGAGGTGCTGAAAGAGGTGCGAGAGGGTGCCGAAAGAGACAAGAGAAGTGCAGAAAGAAGCAACAGAGGTACAGAAAGAGGGAAGAGAGGTATAGAAAGAGGCAAGAGAGTTGCACAAAGAGGGAAGAGAAGTGCAGAAGGAGGCAAGAGAATTGCTGAAAGAAGCAACAGAGGTGTAGAAAGAAGCAAAAAAAGTGCAGAAAGAGGCACGTGAGATGCAGAAACAGGCAAGAAAGGTACAGAAAGAGGGAAGACGAGTGCAGAAAGAGACAACAGGGGTGCAGAAAGAAGCAAGACAGGGGCAGAAAGAAGCGTGGAGAGTGCAGAATGAAGCAACAGGGGTGCAGAAAGAGACAAGAGAAGTGCAGAAAGAAACAACAGAGGTGCAGAAGGAGGCAAGAGAACTGCAGAAAGAGGCAAGATAGTTGCAGAAACAGGCAAAAGAGGTACAGAAAGAGTGAACAGAGGTGCAGAAAGAAGCAAGAGAGGTGGAAAAAGAAGGAAGAGAAGTGCAGAAAGAAGTAACAGAGGTGCTGAAAGAGGTGCGAAGGGTGCAGAAAGAGAAAGAGAAGTGCAGAAAGAAGCAACAGAGGTGCTGAAAGAGGTGCGAAGGGTGCCGAAAGAGAAGTGCAGAAAGAAGCAACAGAGGTACAGAAAGATGGAAGAGAGGTATAGAAAGAGGCAAGAGAGTTGCACAAAGAGGGAAGAGAAGTGCAGAAGGAGGCAAGAGAATTGCTGAAAGAAGCAACAGAGGTGTAGAAAGAAGCAAAAAAAGTGCAGAAAGAGGCACGTGAGATGCAGAAACAGGCAAGAAAGGTACAGAAAGAGGGAAGACGAGTGCAGAAAGAGACAACAGGGGTGCAGAAAGAAGCAAGACAGGTGCAGAAAGAAGCATGGAAAGTGCAGAATGAAGCAACAGGGGTGCAGAAAGAGGCAAGAGAAGTGCAGAAAGAGGCAAGAGAGTTGCAGAAACAGGCAAAAGAGGTACAGAAAGAGTGAACAGAGGTGCAGACAGAGGCAAGAGAGGTGCAGAAACGGGTAAAAGGGGTGCAGAAAGAGGCAAGAGGGGTGCAGAAATTTGCAAGAGAGGTGCAGAAAGAAACAAGAGCAGTGCAAAAGAACCAACAAAGGTGCAGAAAGAGGCAAGGGAGTTGCAGAAACAGCCAAAAGAGGTACAGAAAGAGGGAACAGGTGGGCAGACTGAGGCAAGAGAGGTGCAGAAAGAGGGAAGAGGGGTACAGAAAGAGGCACGAGGGATGCAGAAATTTGGAACAGAGGTGCAGGAAGAAGCCAGAGCAGTGCAGAAAGAACCAACAGAGGTGCAGAAAGAACCAACAGAGGTGGAAAAAGAGGCAAGAGGGGTGCAGAAAGGGGTAGGAGAGGTGCACAAAGAGGCAGGAGGGGTGCAGAAAGAGGAAGAAAACTGCAGAAAGAAGCAACAGAGGTGCAGAAAGAAGCAACAGAGGTGCTGAAAGAGGCAAGAGTGGTGCAGAAAGAGGCAACATAGGTACAGAAAGATGCAAGAGAGGTGCATAAACAAGCAAGACAAGTGCAGAAAGAGGCAAGAGAATTGCTGAAAGAAGCCACAGAGGTTTAGAAAGAACCAAGAGAAGTGCAAAAAGAGGCAAGTGAGGTGCAGAAAGAAGCAAGAGCAGTGCAGAAAGAACCAACAGAGGTGTAAAAAGAGGCAAGAGGGGTGCAGAAAGAGGCAGGAGAGGTACAGAAGGAGGCAGGAGGGGTGCAGAAAGAAGCAAGTGAGGTGCAGAAAGAAGCAAGTGAGGTGCAGAAAGAGGCGAGAGAGGTGCAGAAAGCAGCAAGAGAGATGCAGAAACAGGCAAGAGAAGTGTAGAAAGAGGCAAGAGAATTGCTGAAAGAAGCAACAGAGGTGCAGAAAGAAGCAAGAAAAGTGCAGAAAGAGGCACGTGAGATGCAGAAACAGGCAAGAAAGGTACAGAAAGAGGGAAGACGAGTGCAGAAAGAGACAACAGTGGTGCAGAAAGAAGCAAGACAGGTGCAGAAAGAAGCATGGAAAGTGCAGAATGAAGCAACAGGGGTGCAGAAAGAGGCAAGAGAACTGCAGAAAGAGGCAAGAGAGTTGCAGAAACAGGCAAAAGAGGTACAGAAAGAGGGAACAGAGGTGCACACAGAGGCAAGAGAGGTGCAAAAACAGGTAAAAGGGGTGCAGAAAGGCAAAAGGGGTGCAGAAATTTGCAAGAGAGGTGCAGAAAGAAACAAGAGCAGTGGAAAAGAACCAACAGAGGTGCAAAAAGAGGCAAGTGAGGTGCAGAAGGAGGCAAGAGAACTGCAGAAAGGGGCAAGAGAGTTGCAGAAACAGCCAAAAGAGGTACAGAAAGAGGGAACAGGTGGGCAGACTGAGGCAAGAGAGGTGCAGAAAGAGGGAAGAGGGGTGCAGAAAGAGGCAAGAGGGATGCAGAAATTTGGAACCAAGGTGCAGGAAGAAGCCAGAGCAGTGCAGAAAGAACCAACAGAGGTGCAGAAAGAGGCAAGAGGGGTACAGAAAGAGGCAAGTGAAGTGCAGAACGAAGCAAAAGAGGTGCAGAAAGAACCAACAGAGGTGGAAAAAGAGGCAAGAGGGGTGCAGAAAGGGGTAGGAGAGGTGCACAAAGAGGCAGGAGGGGTACAGAAAGAGGCAGGAGGGGTGCAGAAAGAGGGAAGAGAGGTGTAGAAAGAGGCAAGAGAGTTGCACAAAGAGGGAAGAGGGGTGAAGAAAGAGGCAGGAGGGATGCAGAAAGAAGCAACAGAGGTGCCGAAAGAGGCAAGAGAGGTGCAGAAAGAAGCAAGTGAAGTGCAGAAAGAGGCAACAGAGGTGCAGAAAGATGCAAGAGAGGTGCAGAAACAAGCAAGACAAGTGCAGAAAGAGGCAAGAGAATTGCTGAAAGAAGCAACAGAGGTTTAGAAAGAACCAAGAGAAGTGCAAAAAGAGGCAAGTGAAGTGCAGAAAGAAGCAAGAGCAGTGCAGAAAGAACCAAGAGGTGCAAAAAAGAGGCAAGATGGATGCAGAATAAGGTAGGAGGGGTGCACAAAGAGGCAAGAGAGGTACAGAAAGAGGCAGGAGGGGTGCAGAAAGAAGGAACAGAAGTGCAGAAAGAAGTAACAGGTGCTGAAAGAGGCACGAAGGGTGCAGAAAGAGCAAGAGAAGTGCAGAAAGAGGCAACAGAGGTACAGAAAGAGGCAAGAGAGGTGCAGAAACTGGCAGGAAAGGTGCAGAAAGAGGGAACAGGGGGGCAGATAGAGGCAAGAGAGATGCAGAAAGAGAAAAGAGGGATGCAGAAAGAGGCAAGAGATATGCAGAAAAAAGCAACAGAGGTGCTGAAAGAGGCAAGTGAGGTGCAGAAAGGGGCAAGAGATCTGCAGAAAAAGCAACAGAGGTGCTGAAAGAGGCAATAGAAGTGCAGAAAGAAGCAACAGAGGTGCAGAAAGAGGCAAAGAGGGTGCAGAAAGAGGCAAGAAAAGTGCAGAAAGAGGCAACAGAGGTACAGAAAGAGGCAAGAGAGGTGCAGAAACAGGCAGGAAAGGTGCAGAAAAAGGGAACAGGGGTGCAGAAAGAGGCAAGAGAGGTGCAGAAAGAGAAAAGAGGGGTGCAGAAAGAGGCAAGAGATCTGCAGAAAAAGCAACAGAGGTGCTGAAAGAGGCAAGTGAGGTGCAGAAAGAGGCAAGAGATCTGCAGAAAAAGCAGCAGAGGTCCTGAAAGAGGCAAGTGAGGTGCAGAAAGAAGCAAGAGAGGTGCAGAAAGAAGGAAGAGAAGTGCAGAAAGAAGTAACAGAGGTGCTGAAAGAGGTGCGAAGGGTGCCGAAAGAGAAAGAGAAGTGCAGAAAGAAGCAACAGAGGTACAGAAAGAGGGAAGAGAGGTATAGAAAGAGGCAAGAGAGTTGCACAAAGAGGGAAGAGGGGTGCACAAACAGGCAAAAGGGGTGCAGAAAGAAGCAAGTGAGGTGCAGAAAGAGGCAAGAGAGGTGCAGAAAGAAGCAAGAGAGTTACAGAAAGGCAAGTGAAGTGCAGAAGGAGGCAAGAGAACTGCAGAAAGAGGCAATAGATGTGCAGAAAGAGGCAAGTGAGGTGCAGAAAGAAGCAAGATAAGTGCAGAAAGAAACAAAAGAAGTGTAGAAAGAAGGAACAGGGGTGCAGAAAGAGGCAAAAAGGGTGCAGAAAGACGTAAGAGGGGTACAGAAAAAGGCAAGAGAGGTGCAGAAAGAGGCAAGTGAGGTGCAGAAAGAAGCAAGAGAGGTGCAGAAAGAAGGAAGAGAAGTGCAGAAAGAAGTAACAGAGGTGCTGAAAGAGGTGCGAAGGGTGCAGAAAGAGCAAGAGAAGTGCAGAAAGAAGCAACAGAGGTACAAAAAGAGGCAAGAGTGGTGCAGAAAGAGGGAAGAGAGGTGTAGAAAGAGGCAAGAGAGTTGCACAAAGAGGGAAGAGGGGTGCAGAAAGAGGCAGGAGAGGTGCAGAAAGAAGCAACAGAGGTGCAGAAAGAGGCAAGAGAGGTGCAGAAAGAAGCAACAGAGGTGCAGAAAGATGCAAGAGAGGTGCAGAAATAAGCAAGACAAGTGCAGAAAGAGGCAAGAGAATTGCTGAAAGAAGCCACAGAGGTTTAGAAAGAACCAAGAGAAGTGCAAAAAGAGGCAAGTGAGGTGCAGAAAGAAGCGAGAGCAGTGCAGAAAGAACCAACAGAGGTGTAAAAAGAGGCAAGAGGGGTGCAGAAAGAGGTAGGAGAGGTGCAGAAAGAGGCAAGAGAGGTACAGAAAGAGGCAGGAGGGGTGCAGAAAGAAGCAAGTGAGGTGCAGAAAGAGGCAAGAGAGGTGCAGAAAGCGGCAAGAGAGATGCAGAAAGAGGCAAGAGAGGTGCAGAAAGAAGCAAGAGAGTTACAGAAAGAGGCAAGTGAAGTGCAGAAGGAGGCAAGAGAACTGCAGAAAGGCAATAGAGGTGCAGAAAGAGGCAAGTGAGGTGCAGAAAGAAGCAAGATAAGTGCAGAAAGAAGCAACAGAAGAGCAGAAAGAGGGAAGAGGGGTGCAGAGAGAGGCAAGAGAGGTGCAGAAAGAAGCAAGACAGGTGCAGAAAGAAACAAAAGAAGTGCAGAAAGAAGGAACAGGGGTGCAGAAAGAGGCAAGAGAGGTGCAGAAAGAGCGTAAGAGGGGTACAGAAAAAGGCAAGAGAGGTGCAGAAAGAGGCAAGTGAGGTGCAGAAAGAAGCAAGAGAGGTGCAGAAAGAAGGAAGAGAAGTGCAGAAAGAAGTAACAGAGGTGCTGAAAGAGGTGCGAAGGGTGCAGAAAGAGGCCGGAGGGGTGCAGAAAGAAGCAACAGAGGTGCCGAAAGAGGCAAGAGAGGTGCAGAAAGAAGCAAGTGAAGTGCAGAAAGAAGCAACAGAGGTGCAGAAAGATGCAAGTGAAGTGCAGAAAGAAGCAAGAGAGGTGCAGAAAGAGGCAAAAGAGGTGCAGAAAGAGGCAAAGAGGTGCAGAAAGAGGCAAGAAAGGTGCAGAAAGAAGCAACAGAGGTACAGAAAGAGGCAAGAGAGGTGCAGAAACAGGCAGGAAAGGTGCAGAAAAAGGGAACAGGGGTGCAGAAAGAGGCAAGAGAGGTGCAGAAAGAGGCAAGAGAGGTGCAGAAAGAGGCAAGAGAGCTGCAGAAAAAAGCAACAGAGGTGCTGAAAGAGGCAAGTGAGGTGCAGAAAGAGGCACGAGATCTGCAGAAAAAAGCAGCAGAGGTGCTGAAAGAGGCAAGTGAGGTGCAGAAAGAAGCAAGAGGTGCAGAAAGAAGGAAGAGAAGTGCAGAAAGAAGTAACAGAGGTGCTGAAAGAGGTGCGAAGGGTGCCGAAAGAGAAGTGCAGAAAGAAGCAACAGAGGTACAGAAAGAGGCAAGAGTGGTGCAGAAAGAGGGAAGAGAGGTGTAGAAAGAGGCAAGAGAGTTGCACAAAGAGGGAAGAGGGGTGCACAAACAGGCAAAAGGGGTGCAGAAAGAAGCAAGTGAGGTGCAGAAAGAGGCAAGAGAGGTGCAGAAAGAAGCAAGAGAGTTACAGAAAGAGGCAAGTGAAGTGCAGAAGGAGGCAAGAGAGCTGCAGAAAGAGGCAAGAGAGGTGCAGAAAGAAGCAACAGAGGTGCCGAAAGAGGCAAGAGAGGTGCAGAAAGAAGCAAGTGAAGTGCAGAAAGAAGCAACAGAGGTGCAGAAAGATGCAAGAGAGGTGCAGAAACAAGCAAGACAAGTGCAGAAAGAGGCAAGAGAATTGCTGAATGAAGCCACAGAGGTTTAGAAAGAACCAAGAGAAGTGCAAAAAGAGGCAAGTGAGGTGCAGAAAGAAGCGAGAGCAGTGCAGAAAGAACCAACAGAGGTGTAAAAAGAGGCAAGAGGGGTGCAGAAAGAGGCAAGAGAGGTACAGAAGGAGGCAGGAGGGGTGCAGAAAGAAGCAAGTGAGGTGCAGAAAGAAGCAAGTGAGGTGCAGAAAGAGGCAAGAGAGGTGCAGAAAGCGGCAAGAGAGATGCAGAAACAGGCAAGAGAAGTGTAGAAAGAGGCAAGAGAATTGCTGAAAGAAGCAACAGAGGTGCAGAAAGAAGCAAGAAAAGTGCAGAAAGAGGCACGTGAGATGCAGAAACAGGCAAGAAAGGTACAGAAAGAGGGAAGACGAGTGCAGAAAGAGACAACAGGGGTGCAGAAAGAAGCAAGACAGGTGCAGAAAGAAGCATGGAAAGTGCAGAATGAAGCAACAGGGGTGCAGAAAGGCAAGAGAACTGCAGAAAGAGGCAAGAGAGTTGCAGAAACAGGCAAAAGAGGTACAGAAAGAGGGAACAGAGGTGCACACAGAGGCAAGAGAGGTGCAAAAACAGGTAAAAGGGGTGCAGAAAGGCAAAAGGGGTGCAGAAATTTGCAAGAGAGGTGCAGAAAGAAGCAAGAGCAGTGGAAAAGAACCAACAGAGGTGCAAAAAGAGGCAAGTGAGGTGCAGAAGGAGGCAAGAGAACTGCAGAAAGAGGCAAGAGAGTTGCAGAAACAGCCAAAAGAGGTACAGAAAGAGGGAACAGGTGGGCAGACTGAGGCAAGAGAGGTGCAGAAAGAGGGAAGAGGGGTGCAGAAAGAGGCAAGAGGGATGCAGAAATTTGGAACCAAGGTGCAGGAAGAAGCCAGAGCAGTGCAGAAAGAACCAACAGAGGTGCAGAAAGAGGCAAGAGGGGTACAGAAAGAGGCAAGTGAAGTGCAGAACGAAGCAAAAGAGGTGCAGAAAGAACCAACAGAGGTGGAAAAAGAGGCAAGAGGGGTGCAGAAAGGGGTAGGAGAGGTGCACAAAGAGGCAGGAGGGGTACAGAAAGAGGCAGGAGGGGTGCAGAAAGAGGGAAGAGAGGTGTAGAAAGAGGCAAGAGAGTTGCACAAAGAGGGAAGAGGGGTGCAGAAAGAGGCAGGAGGGATGCAGAAAGAAGCAACAGAGGTGCCGAAAGAGGCAAGAGAGGTGCAGAAAGAAGCAAGTGAAGTGCAGAAAGAGGCAACAGAGGTGCAGAAAGATGCAAGAGAGGTGTAGAAACAAGCAAGACAAGTGCAGAAAGAGGCAAGAGAATTGCTGGAAGAAGCAACAGAGGTTTAGAAAGAACCAAGAGAAGTGCAAAAAGAGGCAAGTGAAGTGCAGAAAGAAGCAAGAGCAGTGCAGAAAGAACCAAGAGGTGTAAAAAGAGGCAAGAGGGATGCAGAATAAGGTAGGAGGGGTGCACAAAGAGGCAAGAGAGGTACAGAAAGAGGCAGGAGGGGTGCAGAAAGAAGGAACAGAAGTGCAGAAAGAAGTAACAGAGGTGCTGAAAGAGGCGCGAAGGGTGCAGAAAGAGCAAGAGAAGTGCAGAAAGAGGCAACAGAGGTACAGAAAGAGGCAAGAGAGGTGCAGAAACTGGCAGGAAAGGTGCAGAATGAGGGAACAGGGTTGCAGATAGAGGCAAGAGAGATGCAGAAAGAGAAAAGAGGGATGCAGAAAGAGGCAAGAGATGTGCAGAAAAAAGCAACAGAGGTGCTGAAAGAGGCAAGTGAGGTGCAGAAAGGGGCAAGAGATCTGCAGAAAAAAGCAACAGAGGCAATAGAAGTGCAGAAAGAAGCAACAGAGGTGCAGAAAGAGGCAAAAGGGTGCAGAAAGAGGCAAGAAAAGTGCAGAAAGAGGCAACAGAGGTACAGAAAGAGGCAAGAGAGGTGCAGAAACAGGCAGGAAAGGTGCAGAAAAAGGGAACAGGGGTGCAGAAAGAGGCAAGAGAGGTGCAGAAAGAGAAAAGAGGGGTGCAGAAAGAGGCAAGAGATCTGCAGAAAAAAGCAACAGAGGTGCTGAAAGAGGCAAGTGAGGTGCAGAAAGAGGCAAGAGATCTGCAGAAAAAAGCAGCAGAGGTCCTGAAAGAGGCAAGTGAGGTGCAGAAAGAAGCAAGAGAGGTGCAGAAAGAAGGAAGAGAAGTGCAGAAAGAAGTAACAGAGGTGCTGAAAGAGGTGCAAAGGGTGCCGAAAGAGAAAGAGAAGTGCAGAAAGAAGCAACAGAGGTACAGAAAGAGGGAAGAGAGGTATAGAAAGAGGGAAGAGGGGTGCACAAACAGGCAAAAGGGGTGCAGAAAGAAGCAAGTGAGGTGCAGAAAGAAGCAAGAGGTGCAGAAAGAAGCAAGAGAGTTACAGAAAGGCAAGTGAAGTGCAGAAGGAGGCAAGAGAACTGCAGAAAGAGGCAATAGAGGTGCAGAAAGAGGCAAGTGAGGTGCAGAAAGAAGCAAGATAAGTGCAGAAAGAAGCAACAGATGTGCAGAAAGAGGGAAGAGGGGTGGAGAGAGAGAGAGTCAAGAGGGGTGCAGAAAGAAGCAAGACAGGTGCAGAAAGAAACAAAAGAAGTGTAGAAAGAAGGAACAGGGGTGCAGAAAGAGGCAAAAAAGGTGCAGAAAGACGTAAGAAGGGTACAGAAAAAGGCAAGTGAGGTGCAGAAAGAGGCAAGTGAGGTGCAGAAAGAAGCAAGAGAGGTGCAGAAAGAAGGAAGAGAAGTGCAGAAAGAAGTAACAGAGGTGCTGAAAGAGGTGCGAAGGGTGCAGAAAGAGCAAGAGAAGTGCAGAAAGAAGCAACAGAGGTACAAAAAGAGGCAAGAGTGGTGCAGAAAGAGGGAAGAGAGGTATAGAAAGAGGCAAGAGAGTTGCACAAAGAGGGAAGAGGGGTGCAGAAAGAGGCAGGAGGGGTGCAGAAAGAAGCAACAGAGGTGCCGAAAGAGGCAAGAGAGGTGCAGAAAGAAGCAAGTGAAGTGCAGAAAGAAGCAACAGAGGTGCAGAAAGATGCAAGAGAGGTGCAGAAACAAGCAAGACAAGTGCAGAAAGAGGCAAGAGAATTGCTGAAAGAAGCCACAGAGGTTTAGAAAGAACCAAGAGAAGTGCAAAAAGAGGCAAGTGAGGTGCAGAAAGAAGCGAGAGCAGTGCAGAAAGAACCAACAGAGGTGTAAAAAGAGGCAAGAGGGGTGCAGAAAGAGGTAGGAGAGGTGCAGAAAGAGGTACAGAAAGAGCAGGAGGGGTGCAGAAAGAAGCAAGTGAGGTGCAGAAAGAGGCAAGAGAGGTGCAGAAAGCGGCAAGAGAGATGCAGAAACAGGCAAGAGAAGTGCAGAAAGAGGCAAGAGAATTACTGAAAGAAGCAACAGACGTGTAGAAAGAAGCAAGAAAAGTGCAGAAAGAGGCACGTGAGATGCAGAAACAGGCAAGAAAGGTACAGAAAGAGGGAAGACGAGTGCAGAAAGAGACAACAGGGGTGCAGAAAGAAGCAAGACAGGTGCAGAAAGAAGCATGGAAAGTGCAGAATGAAGCAACAGGGTGCAGAAAGAGGCAAGAGAAGTGCAGAAAGAAGCAACAGAGGTGCAGAAGGAGGCAAGAGAACTGCAGAAAGAGGCAAGAGAGTTGCAGAAACAGGCAAAAGAGGTACAGAAAGAGTGAACAGAGGTGCAGACAGAGGCAAGAGAGGTGCAGAAACAGGTAAAAGGGGTGCAGAAAGAGGCAAGAGGGGTGCAGAAATTTGCAAGAGAGGTGCAGAAAGAAGCAAGAGCAGTGCAAAAGAACCAACAGAGGTGCAGAAAGAGGCAAGAGAGTTGCAGAAACAGCCAAAAGAGGTACAGAAAGAGGGAACAGGTGGGCAAACTGAGGCAAGAGAGGTGCAGAAAGAGGGAAGAGGGGTGCAGAAAGAGGCAAGAGGGATGCAGAAATTTGGAACAGAGGTGCAGGAAGAAGCCAGAGCAGTGCAGAAAGAACCAACAGAGGTGCAGAAAGAACCAACAGAGGTGGAAAAAGAGGCAAGAGGGGTGCAGAAAGGGGTAGGAGAGGTGCACAAAGAGGCAGGAGGGGTGCAGAAAGAGGAAGAAAACTGCAGAAAGAAGCAACAGAGGTGCTGAAAGAGGCAAGAGTGGTGCAGAAAGAGGGAAGAGAACTGCAGAAAGAGGCAAGAGAGTTGCACAAAGAGGGAAGAGGGGTGCAGAAAGAGGCAGGAGGGGTGCAGAAAGAAGCAACAGAGGTGCCGAAAGAGGCAAGAGAGGTGCAGAAAGAAGCAAGTGAAGTGCAGAAAGAGGCAACAGAGGTGCAGAAACAAGCAAGACAAGTGCAGAAAGAGGCAAGAGAATTGCTGAAAGAAGCCACAGAGGTTTAGAAAGAACCAAGAGAAGTGCAAAAAGAGGCAAGTGAGGTGCAGAAACAAGCAAGAGCAGTGCAGAAAGAACCAACAGAGATGCAAAAAGAGGCAAGAGGGGTGCAGAAAGAGGCAGGAGAGGTGCAGAAAGAGGCAAGAGAGGTACAGAAAGAGGCAGGAGAGGTGCAGAAAGAAGCAAGTGAGATGCAGAAAGAGGCAAGAGAGGTGCAGAAAGCGGCAAGAGAGATGCAGAAACAGGCAAGAGAAGTGCAGAAAGAGGCAAGAGAATTGCTGAAAGAAGCAACAGGTGTAGAAAGAAGCAAGAAAAGTGCAGAAAGAGGCACATGAGATGCAGAAACAGGCAAGAAAGGTACAGAAAGAGGGAAGACGAGTGCAGAAAGAGACTACAGGGGTGCAGAAAGAAGCAAGACAGGTGCAGAAAGAAGCATGGAAAGTGCAGAATGAAGGAACAGGGGTGCAGGAAGAGGCAAGAGAAGTGCAGAAAGAAGCAACAGAATTACAGAAAGATGCAAGAGAACTGCAGAAAGAGGCAAGAGAGTTGCAGAAAGAGGCAACAGAGGTGCAGAAAGAGGCAAGAGAGGTGCAGAAACAGGCAGGAAGAGTGCAGAAAAAGGGAACAGGGGTGCAGAAAGAGGCAAGAGAGGTGCAGAAAGAGAGCAAGAGGGGTGCAGAAAGAAGGCAAGAGAGGTGCAGAAAGAGGCAAGAGAGGTGCAGAAAGAGAGGCAAGAGAGGTGCAGAAAGAAGCAAGAGAGGTGCAGAAAGAAGCAAGAGAGGTGCAGAAAGAAGGAAGAGAAGTGCAGAAAGAAGTAACAGAGGTGCTGAAAGAGGTGCGAAGGGTGCAGAAAGAGAAGAGAGTGCAGAAAGAAGC
Organism: Calotriton arnoldi; assembly: GCA_963921515.1. Lineage (NCBI taxonomy): Eukaryota > Metazoa > Chordata > Amphibia > Caudata > Salamandridae > Calotriton > Calotriton arnoldi. Next base: position 4,605 of record CAWUFW010025103.1, on the reverse strand, counting down.
AACAGAGGTGCTGAAAGAGGTGCGAAGGGTGCAGAAAGAGGCAAGAGAGGTGCAGAAAGAAGCAACAGAGGTGCAGAAAGAGGGAAGAGAGGTGTAGAAAGAGGCAAGAGAGTTGCACAAAGAGGCAAGAGAAGTGCAGAAGGAGGCAAGAGAATTGCTGAAAGAAGCAACAGAGGTGTAGAAAGAAGCAAAAGAGGTGCAGAAAGAGGCACGTGAGATGCAGAAACAGGCAAGAAAGGTACAGAAAGAGGGAAGACGAGTGCAGAAAGAGACAACAGAGGTGCAGAAAGAAGCAAGACAGGTGCAGAAAGAAGCATGGAAAGTGCAGAATGAAGCAACAGGGGTGCAGAAAGAGGCAAGAGAAGTGCAGAAAGAGGCAAGAGAGGTGCAGAAACGAGGCAAGAGAGGTGCAGAAAGAGTGCAAGCAGAGGTGCAGACAGAGGCAAGAGAGGTGCAGAAATGAGGTAAGAGGGGTGCAGAAAGAGGCAAGAGGGGTGCAGAAAGTTGCAAGAGAGGTGCAGAAAGAAGCAAGTGAAGTGCAGAAAGAAGCAACAGAGGTGCAGAAAGATGCAAGAGAGTTGCAGAAACAGCCAAAAGAGGTACAGAAAGAGGGAACAGGTGGGCAGACTGAGGCAAGAGAGGTGCAGAAAGAGGGAAGAGGGGTACAGAAAGAGGCACGAGGGATGCAGAAAGATGGAACAGAGGTGCAGGAAGAAGCCAGAGCAGTGCAGAAAGAACCAACAGAGGTGCAGAAAGAACCAACAGAGGTGGAAAAAGAGGCAAGAGGGGTGCAGAAAGGGGTAGGAGAGGTGCACAAAGAGGCAGGAGGGGTGCAGAAAGAGGAAGAAAACTGCAGAAAGAAGCAACAGAGGTGCAGAAAGAAGCAACAGAGGTGCTGAAAGAGGCAAGAGTGGTGCAGAAAGAGGCAACATAGGTACAGAAAGATGCAAGAGAGGTGCATAAACAAGCAAGACAAGTGCAGAAAGAGGCAAGAGAATTGCTGAAAGAAGCCACAGAGGTTTAGAAAGAACCAAGAGAAGTGCAAAAAGAGGCAAGTGAGGTGCAGAAAGAAGCAAGAGCAGTGCAGAAAGAACCAACAGAGGTGTAAAAAGAGGCAAGAGGGGTGCAGAAAGAGGCAAGAGAGGTACAGAAGGAGGCAGGAGGGGTGCAGAAAGAAGCAAGTGAGGTGCAGAAAGAAGCAAGTGAGGTGCAGAAAGAGGCAAGAGAGGTGCAGAAAGCAGCAAGAGAGATGCAGAAACAGGCAAGAGAAGTGTAGAAAGAGGCAAGAGAATTGCTGAAAGAAGCAACAGAGGTGCAGAAAGAAGCAAGAAAAGTGCAGAAAGAGGCACGTGAGATGCAGAAACAGGCAAGAAAGGTACAGAAAGAGGGAAGACGAGTGCAGAAAGAGACAACAGGGGTGCAGAAAGAAGCAAGACAGGTGCAGAAAGAAGCATGGAAAGTGCAGAATGAAGCAACAGGGGTGCAGAAAGAGGCAAGAGAACTGCAGAAAGAGGCAAGAGAGTTGCAGAAACAGGCAAAAGAGGTACAGAAAGAGGGAACAGAGGTGCACACAGAGGCAAGAGAGGTGCAAAAACAGGTAAAAGGGGTGCAGAAAGAGCAAAAGGGGTGCAGAAAGTTGCAAGAGAGGTGCAGAAAGAAGCAAGAGCAGTGCAGAAAGAACCAACAGAGGTGCAAAAAGAGGCAAGTGAGGTGCAGAAGGAGGCAAGAGAACTGCAGAAAGAGGCAAGAGAGTTGCAGAAACAGCCAAAAGAGGTACAGAAAGAGGGAACAGGTGGGCAGACTGAGGCAAGAGAGGTGCAGAAAGAGGGAAGAGGGGTGCAGAAAGAGGCAAGAGGGATGCAGAAATTTGGAACCAAGGTGCAGGAAGAAGCCAGAGCAGTGCAGAAAGAACCAACAGAGGTGCAGAAAGAGGCAAGAGGGGTGCAGAAAGAGGCAAGTGAAGGTGCAGAACGAAGCAAAGAGGTGCAGAAAGAACCAACAGAGGTGGAGAAAGAGGCAAGAGGGGTGCAGAAAGAGGCAAGAGAGGTGCAGAAAGAGGCAGAGAGAGAGGTACAGAAAGAGGCAAGAGAGGTGCAGAAAGAGGGAAGAGAGGTGCAGAAAGAGGCAAGAGAGTTGCACAAAGAGGGAAGAGAGGTGCCGAAAGAGGCAAGAGAGGTGCAGAAAGAAGCAAGTGAAGTGCAGAAAGAAGCAACAGAGGTGCAGAAAGATGCAAGAGAGGTGCAGAAACAAGCAAGACAAGTGCAGAAAGAGGCAAGAGAATTGCTGAAAGAAGCAACAGAGGTTTAGAAAGAACCAAGAGAAGTGCAAAAAGAGGCAAGTGAGGTGCAGAAAGAAGCAAGAGCAGTGCAGAAAGAACCAAGAGAGGTGCAAAAAGAGGCAAGATGAGATGCAGAATAGAGGTAGGAGGGGTGCAGAAAGAGGCAAGAGAGGTGCAGAAAGAGGCAGGAGAGGTGCAGAAAGAAGCAAGAGAAGTGCAGAAAGAGGCACGTGAGATGCAGAAACAGGCAAGAAGAGGTACAGAAAGAGGGAAGACGAGTGCAGAAAGAGACAACAGGGGTGCAGAAAGAAGCAAGACAGGTGCAGAAAGAAGCATGGAAAGTGCAGAATGAAGCAACAGGGGTGCAGAAGAGGCAAGAGAACTGCAGAAAGAGGCAAGAGAGTTGCAGAAACAGGCAAAAGAGGTACAGAAAGAGGGAACAGAGGTGCAGACAGAGGCAAGAGAGGTGCAGAAACAGGTAAAAGGGGTGCAGAAAGAGGCAAGAGGGGTGCAGAAATATGCAAGAGAGGTGCAGAAAGAAGCAAGAGCAGTGCAAAAGAACCAACAGAGGTGCAAAAAGAGGCAAGTGAGGTGCAGAAGGAGGCAAGAGAACTGCAGAAAGAGGCAAGAGAGTTGCAGAAACAGCCAAAAGAGGTACAGAAAGAGGGAACAGGTGGGCAGACTGAGGCAAGAGAGGTGCAGAAAGAGGGAAGAGGGGTGCAGAAAGAGGCAAGAGGGATGCAGAAATTTGGAACAGAGGTGCAGGAAGAAGCCAGAGCAGTGCAGAAAGAACCAACAGAGGTGCAGAAAGAGGCAAGAGGGGTACAGAAAGAGGCAAGTGAAGTGCAGAACGAAGCAAGAGAGGTGCAGAAAGAACCAACAGAGGTGCAGAAAGAGGCAAGAGGGGTGCAGAAAGAGGTAGGAGAGGTGCACGAAAGAGGCAAGAGGGGTACAGAAAGAGGCAAGAGGGGTGCAGAAAGAGGGAAGAGAGGTGTAGAAAGAGGCAAGAGAGTTGCACATAGTGGGAAGAGGGGTGCAGAAAGAGGCAAGAGAGATGCAGAAAGAAGCAACAGAGGTGCCGAAAGAGGCAAGAGAGGTGCAGAAAGAAGCAAGTGAAGTGCAGAAAGAGGCAACAGAGGTTTAGAAAGATGCAAGAGAGGTGCAGAAACAAGCAAGACAAGTGCAGAAAGAGGCAAGAGAATTGCTGGAAGAAGCAACAGAGGTGTAGAAAGAAGCAAGAGAAGTGCAAAAAGAGGCAAGTGAAGTGCAGAAAGAAGCAAGAGCAGTGCAGAAAGAACCAAAGAGGTGCAGAAAGAGGCAAGAGGGATGCAGAATAAGGTAGGAGGGGTGCACAAAGAGGCAAGAGAGGTACAGAAAGAGGCAGGAGGGTGCAGAAAGAAGGAACAGAAGTGCAGAAAGAAGTAACAGAGGTGCTGAAAGAGGCGCGAAGGGTGCAGAAAGAGCAAGAGAAGTGCAGAAAGAGGCAACAGAGGTACAGAAAGAGGCAAGAGAGGTGCAGAAACTGGCAGGAGAGGTGCAGAATGAGGGAACAGGGAGTGCAGATAGAGGCAAGAGAGATGCAGAAAGAGAAAAGAGGGATGCAGAAAGAGGCAAGAGAGTGCAGAAAAAGCAACAGAGGTGCAGAAAGAAGCAAGTGAGGTGCAGAAAGAGGCAAGAGATCTGCAGAAAGAAGCAACAGAGGCAATAGAGGTGCAGAAAGAAGCAACAGAGGTGCAGAAAGAGGCAAAGGGGTGCAGAAAGAGGCAAGAAAAGTGCAGAAAGAGGCAAGAGAGGTACAGAAAGAGGCAAGAGAGGTGCAGAAAGCAGGCAGGAGAGGTGCAGAAAGAGGGAACAGGGGTGCAGAAAGAGGCAAGAGAGGTGCAGAAAGAGACAAGAGAGGTGCAGAAAGAGGCAAGAGATCTGCAGAAAGAAGCAACAGAGGTGCAGAAAGAGGCAAGTGAGGTGCAGAAAGAGGCAAGAGATCTGCAGAAAAAAGCAGCAGAGGTCCTGAAAGAGGCAAGTGAGGTGCAGAAAGAAGCAAGAGAGGTGCAGAAAGAAGGAAGAGAAGTGCAGAAAGAAGTAACAGAGGTGCTGAAAGAGGTACAAAGGGTGCAGAAAGAGAAAGAGAAGTGCAGAAAGAAGCAACAGAGGTACAGAAAGAGGCAAGAGTGGTGCAGAAAGAGGGAAGAGAGGTGCACAAACAGGCAAGAGGGGTGCAGAAAGAAGCAAGTGAGGTGCAGAAAGAGGCAAGAGAGGTGCAGAAAGAAGCAAGAGAGTTACAGAAAGAGGCAAGTGAAGTGCAGAAGGAGGCAAGAGAACTGCAGAAA